>JALGBA010000563.1:0-75000 GCA_023970755.1 Azemiops feae | reverse complement strand
TGCAAGAAAGGAACCCAGCTCAGAGAGCACCAAGGACTCCACATATCAGTTGATTCTGATTTCACAAAAAAGCCTAAGATAAAAGAAGATGGTTTAGAAAAGTCTCAAGTCTCACTAAATCAGCACAACTACCATATTTTATGCACTTCCCATCAACATTCTGCATCAATGACCAAGATCAGATTCACAGATCTAATAACCCCGTGAATGCAGAAGCCTTTATTTTAGAGCTGGAATTGGATGATGGATAAGTTTGATTGTGTTTCATTTCATAGCAATTGTTAAACTGGCAGCAGGGGGAAGAAAAGGTACTCTTTTTTTTCCTGTTCTCTTACCAACTTTACGATAATGAGTCTGGGCGCACTGCCAATTTAAGTCTTTATCTGAATTTAAATACTTGGTTTGAAACTGTTCTGTATATTTATATATAGTTTATGTTATGCAATATATGCTATCTCACTGAGAAGTCATGCAGTTCTTTCTCCTTCCTTATTTTCTTTCATGATTCTTTTCAGCTTTTATAACGTTACCTTGTTATTTTAATTTTACACATGCTCACATCTTGCTTTTTAAGTATAGATTCTATATATACATAATGCAACCCCATTTGAATATTAATTTGAATCACTCTGGAGTTTGTATGTCTGTAAGAAGTATTAGAAAATTTGATAAAATTTAAATATAGTAAACTTCATTACTAGAGATTTCTTGGTGCAGATTATAAAATAAATCGGTATTGGAAAACATTGTTTAGTGGGCCAAAATAAAATTAAGGGATGAATTAGTTAGTATTAAATTAGAATGTCTATGGAGATTCTCAGTCATCCAGGTCATGGTTGTCCCAAAGGTGCTTTTTCAAGAGGCAATTGGACTTTCTTGTTTTTCTTTGAAGATGTTTTGCTTCTCATCCAAGAAGCTTCTTCAGCTCTGGAAGAAGCCTCTTGAAAAAGCACCTTTGGAATATTAAATTAGAATTTCATTAAAAGGGTTATGATAACCTAAAAAACAAAATGCAATTTTAGCTTATTTAAAAGCAGATACTGCTTTTCTAGGGGGAGGCTAACTTAATGGAACAGGATAAATATTAATGAAAGATTGGGCAGAACAATTATTAGAGTTAAAAAGACTGTTACTGCAACATTAGAAAGATAAATGTCTATGGAGATTCTCAGTCATGCACGTCATGGTTGCCCCAAAAGTACTTTTTCAAAAGGCAACTGGACTTTGTTGTTATTTTTCCTTGAAAACCTTTAGCTTCTCATCTAAAAAGCTTCTTCAGCTCTTCAGGAAAGATAAATGTGTGGTCCTGTTTACTGAATGAATTGAAGACCTGGTTGCATTATCAGCAGATTGCCAAAAATGTAGATTTTGCATGGATAAATATAAGGAAATATAGGATTGATTTATACAAGGTACAGTAAGTTTAAAAAGTATATATAATATATATATATATATATATATATATACATATGTAGGTCTTTGGTAATTCGGGTTTTCTCCCGTGTAAAATTGAAAGTGTCTTGGCAACGTTTCGACAAAGTCCCATTCGTCATCTTCAGGCTGGTGTCTTCGGCTTCGTGCTTCTAGGAGCAATGTGTGATCGCAGGAAGAAAAATATATATGTTTTCTGAGGTTTTCACGGGTGTTTGTATGTAGGTCTTTGGTAATTCGGGTTTTCTCCCGTGTAAAATTGAAAGTGTCTTGGCAACGTTTCGACGAAGTCCCATTCGTCATCTTCAGGCTGGTGTCTTCGGCTTCGTGCTTCTAGGAGCAATGTGTGATCGCAGCTGTTTCTTCCTGCGATCACACATTGCTCCTAGAAGCACGAAACCTGAAACCAGACCACAGCTGCATCATTAGCCATTTTAAACCCCTCCAATCCATACATGAAGCAAACTGACACCCACCTTGATGATATGGCATGACCACGAACGCGAAGCCAAACAACAGCAACGCAGCTCTCCATCTCAAATCCCCCTGCAACTCAGACTAATCCGAGCACAACAAAGCCCCCACCCAAACAGAACACACCCCCATCCAATCAGAGCACAGCCAACCCCCCATCCAATCAGAGCACAGCCAAGCCCCTAACCAATCAGAACACACCTCCACCCAATCAGAACAAAGCCAAGCTCCCACCCAATCAGTTCATACCCCCACTGGCAGTTAAAAGGAAGAAACAGCTGCGATCACACATTGCTCCTAGAAGCACGAGGCCGAAGAGACACCAGCCTGAAGATGATGAATGAGACTTCGTCGAAACGTCGCCAAGACACTTCCAATTTTACGCAGGAGAAAACCCAAATTACCAAAGACCTACATAAAAACACCCGTGAAAACCTCAGAAAACAAATATTGTACCTCTACGGGGAGGAAATCTACCATCTGACCAGGACCTATGAAAAACTCGAAGTCCAAAGAGCTTCCATTTTATGTGACCTCGCATTCTTACGCAACTGCCGAGATCAAAATTTAATCCCCACATGCTTCCAATTGAAATTCCACTCCAACTCTGCAGCCACCAAACGCATCCTGAAAAGAACAGAATTGGCCCTAATCAGAAATGAACTTCACACAAAAAGATTCCTCCTAGACCGAATCAACAAAGATCTCCTCACACTTCACCTCAAACTCAGCAACAAGATCCACCCCGCACTTTGGGACAAATCCAAACAACTCGCCGTCTGGAGAGCCGAAACACAGACCACCCTCAAGACAGACACACACAGCAACAAATTCCGAAGACTACAAGAACGCCAGAAACAAACCCCTCCTCCCTCACAGCCACACATGAAACAAACAGTGCATAACATCTCAGATAGGATCCTCACCAAAGCCGAAACCAATGTCCTTTCCAAAGGATTCAACTTTGCAGTCGCTCCCAAACACATCCCCACGGAAAACATTATATGCGGAGTTGAAACCAGCCTGACCAAAATCAACCCCGACGACGCTAACAGAATCAGACTCGAAATCTCCAACATCCTCTGCACCAGCAAACCACCCAAAAGCAACTTACATAAAGAGGAACAGACAGCACTACTTAACCTGAAAGAAGACACCAGCATAATAATCCTACCAGCAGACAAGGGCAACGCCACGGTGGTTATGAACACATCTGACTACCAAACCAAATTAACCAACCTACTCCAAGACTCCACATACAAACCCCTAAACACAGACCCCACCACCTACCTGGAAAAAACCACTAGATCCAAAATAAAAGCCTCCCCCATCAGCGAAGAGATCCAGCAAAGAATCATTCCCAGAGAAAAGTCATCCAGATGCCCTAAGCTCTATGGTCTCCCCAAGATACACAAAGATGGAACCCCATAGTCAGCTCCATAGGCTCACCTCTACAAAACCTAGCCAAATTTCTCGCCAAACAACTACAGCCCTATGCAGAATCCATCACCTCACACGAAAAAGAAAAAAAAAAACCTCATTCTAATTCATAGAGATCATAAAGAAACAAAACTTACAGCCCAGCGACCTACTCGTGAGCTTTGATGTCATTTCCCTCTTCACACAAGTGCCAATCAAAGAAGCCTTGACAGCTATCCAAAACAAATATAACCCCCCAAGCACATCCTAGATCTGACCAACTATTGCCTATCCAACACATACTTCATCTACAATGGACAAAAATACAAACAAATAGAAGGAGCACCCATGGGATCACCCCTCTCACCTGTCATTGCAAACCTCTACATGGAACACTTTGAAACCCAAGCTCTAGAAAAATCTGATCACAAACCCAAACTCTGGCTCAGATACATAGACGACACCTTCATAATCTGGCCACATGGGAAAGAAAAACTAGACAACTTCCCCACACACCTCAACAGCCTACACCCCAAAATACAGTTCACCATGGAAACAGAAGCTAACAACCAACTTCCCTTCCTGGATGTCTTAGTCTACAAGAAATCCAATGGCTCCCTAGGACACACCATCTACCAGAAGAAAACACACACAAACCGCTATCTGCACACACTCTCACACCACCACCCAGCACAGATCAACTCCGTAGCCAAGACACTCATCTCGAGAACAAAACGCTTAGCTGACGAACAACACCTAAAAACCGAACTACACACTCTCACTAACGTACTAACATCCAACGGATTCCAAAGAAATAAGATTACCAACCTAATCCAAAAAGAAACCCCCACTAAAATCCAAGACAGAGAACAAGAAAACGGCAAAGCCCTCCTCCCATACATAAAAGGCACCACAGACAGAATCAGCAAGATCCTCCACAAACACAACATCAAGACAGCATTCTGCACAAACTGAAAAATATCCACCATCCTAAGAAACCCCAAAGACAAAATTGAGTTAGAAAATCAAGGCGTATATGAAATCCCATGCACCGCCTGCCCCACCACATACATCGGACAAACCAACAGAAGAATAAGTGCACGCATTGAAGAACACAAGAACTCAGTCAGAAAAGAGGAACCAACTTCTTCCCTGGTCCAACACCTTAAAACCACAGGACATAAAATTGACTTTAAAAATACCAGAACTATCGCCAAAACTGAACACTTTAACAACAGAATAATCAGAGAAGCCATCGAGATAGAAAAACGCCCACACAGCATGAATAAACGAGATGATACCTCCCACCTACCAGCCATTTGGAAACCCACCCTTATTGACAAACGAGTCCCTAACACAAAGAATGACACTAGACCCACACTCACGAAAACCACACAGGATGTCACCACCACACATCCACGCAAAAAGCAAACCCAAACCCACACCGATGATGAGGCACGACCACAAACCAGAAACCAGACCACAGCTACATCATTAGCCATTTCAAACCCCTCCAATCCATACATGAAGCAAACTGACACCCACCTTGATGATATGGCACGACCACGAACGCGAAGCCAAACAACAGCAATGCAGCTCTCCATCTCAAATCCCGCTGCAACTCAGACTAATCTGAGCACAACAAAGCCCCCACCCAAACAGAACACACCCCCATCCAATCAGAGCACAGCCAACCCCCATCCAATCAGAGCACAGCCAAGCCCCTAACCAATCAGAACACACCTCCACCCAATCAGAACACAGCCAAGCTCCCACCCAATCAGTTCATACCCCCACTGGCAGTTAAAAGGAAGAAACAGCTGCGATCACACATTGCTCCTAGAAGCACGAGGCCGAAGAGACACCAGCCTGAAGATGACGAATGAGACTTTGTCGAAACGTTGCCAAGACACTTCCAATTTTACGCAGGAGAAAACCCGAATTACCAAAGACCTACATATATATATATGTGTGTGTGTTTTCTGAGGTTTTCACGGGTGTTTGTATGTAGGTCTTTGGTAATTCGGGTTTTCTCCCGTGTAAAATTGGAAGTGTCTTGGCGACGTTTTGACAAAGTCTCATTCGTCATCTTCAGGCTGGTGTCTCTTCGGCCTCGTGCTTCTAGGAGCAATTACCAAAGACCTACATATATATATATATATATATGTAGCACACCCCACAAACAAAACAATGCCCCAGATCCAGCAGGGCACAAAAAGGAAAGGAGGGGGCGATCGAACATTACCAGACAAATAACCCCCAGGAACCCACATACAAGGAGACACTGGGGCAGTGAGTAAAAGAACGGAGGAAGCCTACCCCACAGGTCCCCCAGACGCACACACCCCGATCCATACAAAACAGGGGGAGCAAGACAACGAACAGGAAGGACCAGACAGCCAATCTCGTGACACACACACAGATGAAAGAGGGGCAGCGGAGGCTGGGAAGAGAAGGGGAACAGCAAAGATACGCCCTGCTAAAAACCAGATGATAGGGACACGACCGTGCTCAGCGACGAAGGAAACAACGAACAATGTGTGCAGACTGCGAGATGACTATTTCCTGCGCCCCCGCACACGCGCTGAAGAAACTACACGCTCCACGGGCAGCTCAGGGACATGGAGACAGACTAATATGAATGGGACCATGGGGATGGGAGGGGGAGGACAGAAACAAGAACGATTTGACACCCGATCCCCCGGCACGAAACGGGAGGAGCAGGAGCGATCGGACACTCGACCCCCTAACACCAACACACATGCCCTAAGAACAACGGCAACTGGAGGAGAAAGGATACCTGTGAAAACAGCCCCTTTAACAACGGTGCGCCTGACGCTGAGGAGCGGACCGATGACCAGGTCGAGAGCCCGGGCGCAGAAACAGCCAGGCATATAAGAACGGACTCCCAAATTCTACGTTATATGCTCTGATGATGTCGGCAGTGTGGCCGACGAAAGCTTAGCTTTGTAAACTAAACAATCTTTGTTTTAAGATTTTTATCACAGTGATCGTTTTTATCTATTTGCTTTATGACATATATATATATATATATATATATATATATGCATTAGATAATTATATATGGAATTGTAGCTGTTTTGTTGTTCTAATGACATTAAATAATAATATGTTCTATAATTTATATCTAATTTTATTCCATTGCATTTTATTCCTGTTTGTTTGTTTGTTTGTTTGTTTGTTTGTTTGTTTGTTTGTTCGTTTGTTTGTTTGTTTTAAAAGCATATATATAAATCCAGCGGTCTGTTGGATTTCCTATCTGCACCCAACTGAGGGAGAAAGATTGTTCCTCTATGACCCTCCCATTCAGAGAGCAATATGAACATGCTCCAGCAGACTGCATGTGTTATCTATAGATGGATTATTGCCAATGTGTCTAGTTACTAATCTCTCCACAACAATGGTAATAAAATTCATAAGAGCATGAAGAATTTATTTTAATGATAAATTTTGAGCTCCTCATCTTCGTAGATGCAATCATGTTAAATCTGAATATCTGCCAGGAAAATTGTAAAATGTTATTACCTGGGAAAGTATTTGAATCACTTTATATGTTTATTTATTTGTGCAATGGCTTTTACATAGTGCAGATTTGTCCCAAAAGCTGAACACTCATTAGAATGAGTGAAAGTTGGATTTTATCTTCAAATATTCTAGTTGGTATACTTTCAAGAAAGATGTTACATCCAAATTAATGGGAAATAAACCAGTAATATTCCTGAAATGAAGAGATGATCCAGATCATTAATGTGATTGCCTCTTAGAGTCAGAGAACGATATCCACATCTTAACAGTCAAAAAGACTGAAATTATAGTTGATAAATGAAACGAAGGCAAGAATGAAAACTTATTTCACAACACAGTGGATAACATTCCTTATTTTTTAATGAGGAAAGTTCTGAAAAAATAACATTTGGAAGAAAAAAAATCCAAAGTAGGTTGTGCAATTAAAACAAAACTTTGTCTAGGCACTTGTGAAGATAACTTTGTTTTAGAACTTTATAAAAATTTAGAATTCTTTTTGTCTTGCTGCCAAGAAACTACATGGACATATCCATGACATCACAGGGACTTGGCCCTTTTATTTGCTTGTAGAAAAGCTCCCAGTTCAATTACTCAAAATCTCACTTCTACTTTGCTTTCATTTCAGTGGTCTAATTTAAAAGTGGGAACGAATAAAAAGTTAGCAGCCTCAAGCCTCTGGTGATCTGCATCAAGTTACTCAGCATATTCTGCCAATATGGCTCACAAGCTCAAACCTGCCACATATTGTTTGATTGAAATTAGCTTTCTTGTTCATGAGAGAATCATATCCCCCCCCCCGACTCTACATAAAGAACATCTCTTTTTAGCAACCAATGTAATTTGCAAGCAAGTAGATGTCTCACAAGAGGGGTGAAGTTAATTTGTCCAATCCTCTATTCCAGGAATATGGCCAATGATTGCAGCTTTGCAGAGCAAATATATAGACTAATGATATTCCTCATTTACTATTGATGGCCTGTAACCATTTAATTTTTCATTCAAGCATGAATATAATGCCACTAAGTATCAAATTTAGAACTCATCAACTCCAATTAAAACTGTATTACTGAGAATATAAATCAATGGGTTGGTTAAAAAAAGAGGGAAGGCTGATATGGACCAAAAAGAAAGATCTACAACTTTTAATGCCCCCTCAGCCCAAGTTTTAGAACTAAAAAATGATCTCATTAATTCTTAAAATAATTCAGAATATGTTTGTTTATAATGAACAACCCTCCTTTTCTCTTGCCAAAATACTTCCCTCTGTCAAGCAGAAGGATACTGCCATTAAAAAGAGGAGAAAAAACTCAGCAGAATGTGGCTTGATTTTCAATGCTCATCATTACAAATGCTTATGAGCAGAAATTCAACTTCACTACATTTGGGTTTTAAAAAACGTTGCTGTTAAACAAGACTATCTGATTTATTTTTTTAAAAAAAGAACAGTTTTCATAAGTCAAAATAATACATTAAAATATATTATTATTTTATTACACAGTATAATTTAAAAGGTTAAGGTTAAGCAGTGCTAGATTCCACTGTTAAAAATTTCATTACAAAGTATAATATATTATAAATATAAAATAAGGTATAATCATGACAAAATGGTTGTTTCTTAAAGCCTGTAAATCCCACAACTGGCTTAATCAGATTCAGTTTCATCACTGTTTCCTATGAATTGCTTTTTATTTGGTTATTACACATAATAGTACTGTTATGTGGCCACCTGAGTTATGATTATCATCACTGAATTATTACAATCATAATAAAACTAATACATTACCATTCCTCTGCAGGAATGCTTGGTTTGAAAGATTGCCCCAAAGTCCATCAATGAGTTCCATGAAAGAGTAGAAGTTTGAAACCAGATCTTCTGGTCTCAGCCATCATCTTAAGCATTATACAACACTGACTCAATATATCATTGAAGGCAAGTAAGACTAGTTCACATAAGAACTATCCTCCCCAAACAGACATTGTTCATTACTCAGAATTGAATGTTTGCTTCAGTGATTATGTAGAGGTTAAGCTTTATTCATGACAGTACTTTAAAAGCCAGATGACTTCTGATCATCACATAAGTGGAGTCTGGCAGACAACAGATATAGATGCACATAGATGGACTATGTGGACATACTCAGAAGCCCCCTCGTATATTCAATACCTAGAAATTGCAATTCATCTCTTTTGGGAAAAGAATCATTCATAAACAAAAAAAGGTTTGACTACTGGATATGTTTATAGCAAAAGTTCTGAACACTGTTGTGGAACTTTTCTATTCTCCCAGAGAGTTCCTTTTTGTTTTGAACATAATTAGTAGAGAACCTTTAGTCTCCTGACTGCATAATAACTCCTTAATTAAATGAAGGAAAAAGGAAGGAAGGAAGGAAGGAAGGAAGGAAGGAAGGAAGGAAGGAAGGAAGGAAGGAAGGAAGGAAGGAAGGAAGGAAGGAAGGAAGGAAGGAAAAGAGAGAGAGAGAGAGAGAGAAAGAAAGAAAGAAAGAAAGAAAGAAAGAAAGAAAGAAAGAAAGAAAGAAAGAAAGAAAGAAAGAAAGAAAGAAAGAGAGAAAGAGAGAAAGAGAGAGAGAGAGAGAGAAAGAAAGAAAGAAAGAAAGAAAGAAAGAAAGAAAGAAAGAAAGAAAGAAAGAAAGAAAGAAAGAAAGAAAGAAAGAAAGAAAGAAAGAAAGAAAGAAAGAAAGAAAGAAAGAAAGAAAGAAAGAAAGAAAGAAAGAAAGAAAGAAAGAAAGAAAGAAGATGTGAGGGGAACATAGGAGGGTAAAAGGTTTGACTTTATAATTAAACTTTGGAAAGCAGTAAGAGAATTGAATTGATAATTTGCCTTGTATAGGGACCTTTTTTATATAATCAAAGGAAATTAATTATAGAGGTGAATAAGATATGCAATCAGAAGTTCAGATTTTTTCCAGTCAACAGACAAAAAGTTATTGGTAGCTTTCAGACTGAATAAAATAGAAGTATTTTATATATTTTTTAAAAAATCAATCTGACACTATCAATATATACACTAATGTATTAGTATATCATTAAAGATTGCAGACAGATAATAATTTCCAAGAGCAGTGAGCTACACAATGGGCTGACAGAGGCACAGTTACCAATGTTGTACATAAGTGTCCACATTTCTGAATGTCTGGGCAGGCTTTTTTAGTTTTATTTTTTTTCCAATTCTTTAGCACTATTGAGGAAGAATTAGACAAATACTTTGCAAAAGATATAACCAAATATCTGGAATTACACACGAAGGGTCTTATATCCCTGCATTTTAAATCTGCTGCAGTTTCTGGATGGTCTTCAAAGGCAGCATAAGGAAGAACACATTGCAATAATCCAGATCAGTTGTGATAAGAGAGACAGAATCATCATTGCCAAACTGGAGGAAATCAGTCCAGTTGAAATTGTGTTTGGGGCCGGAACAAAAATCAGTTTTCCTGCTGAATCACCCAACATTCTCACTGTGCTTTTGTCCCTTCTTCCACTGAGCAGTCTTATAGGCAGAGGGCACACATCAACAGAAAAAATAATTTGTCCTATAATTTAATAAACCATTATTTTGCTGACTGCGCATAGGTAAATGGTTGGATTAAGAAGCTTGCTTCATAGTGAGTCCAGATCCTATTTTGGTTCCCATGGTGGATACTTGTTTTATAATGAGTTCATTCTTACAATTATTCCCACAATAATTAAATTACAAATGACAAGCAGCAGTCATACTTAAAAGCAGTGGTGGGATTCAGCCAGTTCGCACCACTTCGGCAGAACCGGTAGCTAATTTTTTGTTGCCCAGGCCCAGAATGGACTTCCGGAAGCTGCATCCACACAGATAACCGGTTGTTCACATATTTGAATCCCACCACTGCTTAAAAGGTTCGGTGCTTTCATAACAGCCCCTTTTCTATGAGTTGTTAGTTCTTACTCTTGCTACAGCTATTACAAAAGAACCATCTGGTAAAGGTTTTTGACTAGACTAAGCTCATTTAGGATGCCCTGAAGAAAATGACTTTTTCATCCTTTCAATTCATCATTAAACAATTTTCAGCTTTAAGTCAAAGCCCAGCTAGGGATGATTTGCCTTGTTTGGTTGAGGAATGGCATTGAGATGCCAAGCGAACTCAGATTTTTGTGGTTCTTATTTTGCTCAATACAACATTAAGGTACCTGTCAAAACTCCTCCATGCCCCTTGCAATGCAAATTTGCATTGGAATAAAAGAATAAGAGACTGGGTATCCAAACCCGATGCACAAAGAATAGAGGGCCAGGAACACTAACTATATTGTCTGGGTATTTTCTAGAATTTATTTCTTTTCCCCAAGTATAATTTCATGCCCAAAGAACAAGCTAGGGATCTTTCTATTCTTATAAATGTTTCTGCTTCTTACTGATATGACAATAGCATCTGTATTTTGGAACAGTTGAATTAGTATCCTGCCAGAAACATTTCCACATTCCAGCCCTCTGGTGATAGGAGCAGTCATCAACTCTCTGACAGCAATATAACGATATAACTTAGCAGAATGAATCTGATATGTTTCCTGCAATCAGTAGCAGTACTTGTTCTTTTTTTCTACCTATTTATCATAATTACTGTTGCAGTGCATGATTCTCCCCTTTGTACTGATTTTGACCCTCAAAGTTATATAAAACTAGAAAGGTGGGGGAGGGAGGCCTTGTAGACTTTATATATTTATGGACACAGCTGGGCTTCCATGTATAGTGACTATACTACATACCTTCAGGATTTATGGGCTCATGGCCAATGAGACAGTTTTTCCACCCAAAATCTTGGAACACTTCTAGGTAGTCTTTGATATCTTCTTTCTATTTCTTTCACAAAATAGTCTTATATCTATCTTAGATTTGTGAAGTTCAGTCAGTTTTTGACAACATAAGATGGCAATCTAAAATTCTTGGGCAGTCTGATTTTTTTTTTAATTATTATTATTTTGCAAATCTGATAAGCACTAGCATTGCAAAAAAAAAAAAAAGTAACAGATTCCCAATCTATTAGTCAGAATAATGGATCTTAATGTTTTGGGAAACCCACTTTTAGAATAAATGCCCCAAAATCAAGAGGGCAATATTAAAGAAATAGAGAATTTCAATCCATCTGAATTTCAGCCAGTTTAACTGGCACAGATTCAATATATATTTAGTTGCTTCTATTATTGTTGTTGCTTTCCAGTACAGCCGAAATAACTAGCCAAACTAGAGTGAAAGATATCTCCCTCTGCCAGAAAAGATCAAGATAACTGACATTAGCAACACACTAATTTCATTATCTACATGTTGAGGGAGAAAAAATAATGTACAGCAACAAAAAGGTTTGATTACATACAAGTCTAGAAAGAGCAAAAAAATTTCAAAAGACTAGCGGAGCCATCACAGACATTTTTACAACTGAAGAAAGTGGTCTGTTTCTTCAATTTTTGTGGATTGCATGCACTTGAAAGTTCTAGGGTCAAGTTCTATGCTCATGGGAACCGAATCATTCCCCACTTCTGGACTTCCTCAGGCTCAATGTTTGAGAACTGAGACCAACTACATATAGTCGAATACGTTTTTCCATAAAAAAGCTTGTACATATGCAATCATAGAATGATTGCATAAGTACAAGCTTTTTTATGGAAAAAACGTATTCAGCTATATTCAGAAAAGAAAACTTCTGACCACATGAGTAAGCTGGTTATATTTTGGAATCTCTGCAGGTAGAATTTTTTGAAGATTTCAGTTCTAATCCCTCAAAATGGCAGGTAGCAGACTAAATAGATTCTACACAATAGAGGACAAGAGCTTTATTATGTACTTTCCTTTTTTTTCTATATAGGCTCTATTCTGATATTTTATAGCTCTTCTGACCTATCTTTTAGAGTTAAATTTTCAATTATTATTATTTTTTTAAAAACTCTCCTTAATTAGATGGGTACCAAAATTGGAGTTCCTTAGTCTTTTCCTACAACATATATTTCTTCACCCAAATGGGACGTTTTTAGATTCAATCCAGAACTTTCCCCCCCAATCAATTTTTTTAATAGATGTTTCTTTCCTTTATTTGGCTTAATAACGAAGCAGCTTGCCACTGTTTTTGTTGTTGTTGTTGTTGTTGTTGTTGTTGTTGAAGGTCTGAATCCAATAACTGTAATTCTTTATCATGTCGTGACTTACAAACCACAAGAGGGCAGATGGGATGTCAACAGGAAGTTAAGAAGTCTATGTCTTCTTTCAGTCTCTCATTCCACCAGCTTTTTGTCTAAGACAGGGATAGGCAACCTTGGCTCTTTTATGACTCGTGGACTTCAACTCCCAGAATTCCTGAGGTGTCACTTCCTTCTGCCTTTCTTCCCAGGTATATATCTATAAGCACATACTAGGTTCTCCCTACTTCCCTAGTCTGTAAATAAATCCCCTTTTTGTTATTACTATGAAACCTGCTTCTGTAATCACTGCATAGATCAGATTGCCCCTCTCAGGAATCTACTTACCGTAGCTTTGAGGACAAACTAAAGCTGGCTTGATGTTGCTACCTGCTCAAGTTTCCACTTCCTTCCTTTTCTCATATATTTCTCATCCATTCATTCATCCAGAGATTTTTTTTAAAAGGCTGTGGGAAGTATTTGAAATATACTGTACATCTATCATTACTGGATAATTGAGGCATATATGTTTCAAGCTTACTTGATGATAAGTATACAAGGCAGACTAAAAAGCTCTTTGATGAAGATGTTCTCTTAAGGATGTCAGTGTAGAAGTTCTTAATTCCTGGAAGCCTTTACCATAACACCCTAGGATTATTATTATGCTTTCCACAAAACTCAGGAAAAATGAAAATCTCCTTATCATATATGCTTATTTTCTGGCCATTACAGAGTGCATTTGACCCACCTTTCTTCTAGAGTCATAATAAAAGAACATAAAAGCTTTAAAAACTTGGCTGGGTGCCCGGGACTGAGGCTCTGCTACTGTAGATATTTATCCTTTGGATTTTTATTGTTATTTAATTGTTTAAACTGTTTTATAGTTTTAGAATTGTAAGATGCCCAGAGTCACTTGGCTGCAATGGGCGACTATAGAAATTGAACAAAAGAATAAATAAAAAACAAATAAATAAGAATTACCATATGGGAGCCAATAATGCTGTCACACTCCACCTGATCTGAATTTTTTTGCTCCCTTTCCTTTCCTTTTTGTAAACTGTTCTGAATTCAAGAACTTAGATGACAGTTCCTTTGATTCATCTATACTAGTAAGACATCTTCAGGAGCTGGCTTGCCATCCAGTCCAGAATGAGAAGTTTGGCTCTGTCTATTCATAACAGGAGAGCCAGGCTAAAGCGATAAATGCCCTTGTGCCACTCGAGGCACTATCAAGTTACCCTACTAGCAATGCAGGCCAACAACTATTTTGGGGGGTCAGGAATGGATGACATCACCTCACACTCACTGCCTGCTTACCACAAATGTGACTTCCAAGTGTGCTTTCACACCATTTTCAGAATAACGTTTCTGACTTTTATCCATTTTCCAGGTATGTGGGGTGGGTCAGATTATGGATAAGGGTGCCAGCCCTTGTACTAAAACTACCTAGTTCTTTTTAATTGTTTGCTTTAAAAAAAGGAAAAGTAGATAACTGAAAGAAAGAAAGAAAATAAAAATTTAAAAATCCCACATCTGCAGGTCAGAATTCCTGAGGTGTCACTTCTTATTTGCCTCACTATCCTCCATCCTTTACATTCAAATGGATTCTGTGTCTTTGCCTTAAAAGATCCAATGTATCTGCTACTGCCTGTTAAATTAGGCAGATATTGATTATCTATCCACCATTGTCCATCACCAATTAGAATATTAACCTTATTTTGTTTTTACTTTATTTTTAATGTCTTTTTGTTTGCAACTCTGGTCAGTAACAGTAATAAAATAATCATTTTTTTTGTCATATGTAGTGATTTGTTATATGTACTAAATTCATAGGTTTTTAATGAAAGCACTCTATGACCCAAATGAAATGTTAACACAGCATCTATAAATTTAAGCAAATAAATCTGTCACCAAGCAGCTTGGTGAGAAGGTGACAACAGTTGGTGCGATTATTCGCAAATGGAAGAAACACAAAATAACTGTCAATCTCCGTCAGTCTGGGGCTCCATGCAAGATCTCACCTCGTGGAATTTCAATGATCATGAGAACAGAGTGGAATCAGCCCAGAACTACACAGGAGGATGATCAATGATCATCAATGATTATCAATGATCTCAAGGCAGCTGGGACCATAGTCATCAAGAAAACAATTGGTAACACACTACGCTGTGAAGGACTGAAATCTTGCAGTACCTGCAAGGTCCCCTGCTCAAGAAAGCACATGTACAAGCCCATCTGAAGTTTGCCAGTGAACATCTGAATGATTCAGAGGAGAACTGGGTGGAAGTGTTGTGGTCAGGTGAGACCAAAATCGAGCTCTTTGGCATCAACTCAACTTGCCGTATTTGGAGGAGGAGGAATGCTGCCTATGACCCCAAGAACACCATCACCACTGTCAAACATAGAGGTGGAAACATTATGCTTTGGGGATGTTTTTCTGCTAAGGGGACAGCACAACTTCACTGCATCAAAGGGATGGTGGATGGGGCCATGTACTTGTCAAATCTTGGGCAAGAACCTCCTTCCCTCAGCCAGGTCATTGAAAATGGGTTGTGGATGGGTATTCCAGCATGGCAATGACCCAAAACACCCAAAGGTTTTCTGGATTTTTTTTTGTTGTTTTTCTGTCTCTCACTGTTAAAATAAACCTACCATTAAAATTATAGATTGATCATTTCTTTGTCAGTGGGCAAACGTACAAAATCAGCAGGGGATCAAATATTTTTTCCCTCACTGTATATCAGCAAAAAAAAAATTAGTTGGTTCCTTGGATCAATTTTAAATCTATATTTTTTTAAAAAAATATCGTTCCCAGCTATATTTATAAATAAAGGCTGTGATTGCCAAAAAACATGGGCAGTTTTTACATTACCTGCTGTGCAATAAGTTCCTGTGAAAAACTTCCTGGAACAGTGTCTGTTACTACTTTGTGAACAGAAAAGTAATTGGCCTCTTTCTCAAATAAAGAACAAAAATCCTCTCATTGCTTCTTTGAACAAATTGTGCACTTGGAACATAGTAAAAACAGTTTATAGTTACCTAAAAAAATACAGAAAATCCTTCTTTAGTGACCACAATTGGACCAGCAGCTCAGTCCTTAAATAAAGCGGTCACTAAATGAAACCATGACTATACTTATGGTCTTAATTCAGGTATCTTTTGCTTTACAGACCTGTAGAGGTCATAAATGCAAAAACTGGTTCCAAAGTTACTTTTTCATCAGTGTCATAACTGTAAATGGTCATTATATGAGGTAGTTGCTAAATGACTACCTGTATTTGAACTATGCAGATATACTAATGTGAAAGCATTTCAGAAAATGTGGATGCGTACAGTTATACCCACTAAACCTCTATCCACATGTAATTGTATGTTGGAATGATCTTGGAACACAGGGGAAGAATCACAGCCAGGGAAACAAATAGATAAGAGGCAGCTTAGCCCACAGAAGGAATATGGCATGGCAAATGTCTCAGAAGGGACCTCCACCTAGCTTCAATGTAGTCCAAGCAGGAAGCATACCCAGATGAACTAATTCTACTTTAATGTAAAGTTACATTGACAGAAACTTGCATTCAGCCATCTGGGGATTTTGGTCCTTTGTCTCTCACAGAATCGCATAAAGTTCTTGCAAAATCCTTGGTTTCTTGTAGGACGATGTTTGAAAGACCCCATTCTAGACATCCTTTCAAGAAGAAAAATGATGCTCAGTGCAGTTGTAACCATGCTGTGCAGATCACCTGAAATCTTGTAAAATGGAAAGGAAAGAGAAAGACAGGAGGCAAATATTTCTGCCTAGTAAAAGGAAAAGAATGGGGGGTGGGAGAACCCTCTGAAAAGAAGTGAGAAAGAAAAATAACAACAAGAAAGACTTGGAAATGAAGAAGGAATTTCTGGAAGACTCTGCGTAGACCCACCCTTGCTTAGAAGCCCCTTTATATTGGCAGTGCTACTGAGTATGCAGGAAGGGAAGGTTCAAGAGAGAGGAAAAGGTAAGCTTATTTCTTCTTATCCTCAATTTTTCAAACATCTGACATAACAGACAGAGGAGAATATTTTTAGCTGCATGGTTTACAAGATCGTAAACCATGACAGCCCTCCTGGGTACCTAAATGTGAGCTATGTGCAGCTGAAACAGGTCAACTCCCCATCTGCATTTTATTTTCAGATTCTCTCATGCTCAATCCACATGGCCCATTCTGGGTGTTTGTTTTTTTCCTTTTAATTGACAAATGGATATTTATTTTTGTAGACCTAAGATTTCCAGCCAGTCGCTTCTCTTATGTTAGCACATGACTAGTCACTCACATCCAGTAAGATTGCTATCCTGTTTGCTTCAAGCAGCACCTGGTAGGATTACTGTAGTGGGGGTATTCTAACTGAGCCTCTGTAAATGTATAATTGCTCCCAAGCAACCTTTTCAATGCTTTTCTTTCAAAAATGTTTATAATGCCACTAAGCCCCATTATGCCCCATCAGAACACAGGGGCTATAATCACAGCGAGAGGTTTTATTTCCTTCTGGTGGAACAGAGTAGGTTGTCATAGGACATAACATTTTTATTCCCACCAGTATTTAATTCTTTCACATGCCTGCATTTTGTATTTTAAATAGAATATCCTGTATTCACTATGTTCTCGGGATTTCCAATAGTAAGAGCATTTCCGAGTTAGTACAAAGAGCCATTCTTTGTGCCCCTATCACAGCAGCTGCAGCCCACGTACCCTTGTGATTAAATGGAATTCCTTCCCTTTCAAAAGATACATATATTTCAGCATTTTAATAATCACTTTCTGCTGAATAATGAAAGCTTGTGACTCTTTGACAGAGAGCCACTGGTTTGAATTATCTGTGTGCTGGCGAGTGCACTAGCACTGCATCATATAATTTCAAGACGGAAGTCCAGGAGCGTAAAGCTTTTACTGAAATGTTTCCTAGTTGATGTTAAAGTGTTCAAATGTTTATTAAACCTGTAATTATTATAAACTGATTTCATTCTTGAAATGCTGTTACTTTTATCTCATGGTTTTTGACAATTCTAACAGTTTTCTGGGGGGGGGGAAATAATGGCACATCAGAGCCCACTCTCCAAAAAGTGGCTAGAGCCAGGAAAAACATGATTTGATTCAATTTAAATTAATCCAGGGAGAGTAATTATAATTAATGTGGATGTAATAATTTTATGATTCTAGCACATACAAAATCCTAATTCCGTGGCCTTTATTTATCTAGCATTGGTCACAACAAGATGACCTCTTTTCCATTTGTAATGCTTAAGGATGTGGATGGGGCTCTGGAGAGATAAGGTCATTACTTGCTTGCTTGACCTTTGCCATGACTAAATCTTAAGAGATCTGTTTCTACCTGCTTAAAAGAGGCCATTATAAGTCTGAGAAAGTCTTCTCTTGATCTGGAAGACCTTTGTGAGTGTAAGCCAATCTCTAATTTTCTATTTCTGAGTAAGGTGATCAGAATCCACATAACTCCAGATTCATCTTAATGAAAGGAATATTCTGGAACCATTTCAACTAGAATTTCATCTGGGATATAAAGTACCTGCAATCCATTTAACTACTGTACTACAGTGTGTTTCATGTCTGAAAGTGTCCAGAAATTCTATGCAAAATGCAATGCCCAGCCTGATGACCAGTGCAGGTACAAAGATCATAAAATTTCTGTCCTGAAAGATCAGCACTGGTTACCAATGGCCTATTTATCTTCCCTGAACTGCTAATTAGATGAGACCTAACTAGCAGAGGTAAAAAGACACAATGACAGCTGCACAGAAGAGTTAAGTGATTCTCCTACTTCCACACTCAATGTTAACCATAGAGCTGGGTCTTGGGAAAAGTGCATATTATAAAATGGGGGGGCTGGGGGTTTCCTGAAATTAAAGTAGGTTTTGCAAGGAGGACTTGCAAAACCAAAAGACTCATCAGAATAAGGGGTTCTACTTACCAATGGTGATCATTTTCTGTTGGAAGGGCTGACTGATTCAAGGTTTGTCATCCTGTCATACTATCAGTAATACTTCCTCTTTTGGGTGGATGAAACTGGTAAGTGGCCACAAAACAATTTAGGTACAGTAGTCCAGAGGAGAGTTTACGGTCTGATGTGAAGGATGCTGTTGAGTAGTAATCTTACAATAGCTTCCCCAATTTGCTATCCTTTAGATCAGGGGTGTTCAACCTTGCAATTTTAAGACCTGTGAACTTCAATTCCCAGAATTCCCCAGCCCCAGAGAATTCTAGGTGTTGTAGTCCACGGGTCTTAAAGTTGTCCAGGTTGGACATCCCTGCCCTAGATATTGGCTGTCTGGGAATTTGGTCAATTGCAATCCCAACAAACCTAAAGGACAATAAATTGGAGAAGGCTGGGTTATACATTCACATGGAATATATTTAGTTCCATCTCACTGAAATCTAAACAACAATTTTCCATTTTGTATCAAGGTGTGTATCTGCTTTTAAATATAAACTGTATCTCTTTTTGTTTCTCCAGGCATAAAAGCCGACACACCACAATACTTCTTAAATTCCACTATTAGCTTGTCAACAAGAATTATATTGGCATATTTTACAAAGCTTGGTCGGTAGGGCTGTGATGAGTCACTTTAGCAGGGATCATAAAACTGTAAGCCTGACCCTTCTATTGCAGTCCCTCTTTAGAGTTTTAGGTAGGTTGGTGCAGAGTTTTTATTTATGTATTTAGAGACATGGCAGAGATTGATTGGGAGCCTTTGAAGGCAATGCACGTGCTTTCAATTCATATGAAACCTAGCAATATTTTTTTTTAATCGGAACAAATTAATTTTCTCCAACTGAAAGAGAAGAAATGGATCGCTCCTCTCGCACAAGAAGCCTTACCTGGTGGTATCAGAAAATGAAATCATCTGGACACTTAAATCAGGAGGTTGCTTTTCCATATCGTTAATGTTTTGTTCAGCAAAAAAGAGAGATTTGCAGCTGTCCTCAACTTACGACCACCACTCAGCCCAAAATTTCTGTTGCTAAGTGAGACATTTGTTAAGTGAGTTTTGCCCGATTTTACAGCTTTTATTGCCACCGTTGTTAAGTGAAATCCTGCAGCTGATAAGTTAATAACCCGGTTGTTAAGTGAATCTGGCTTCCCCCGTGGATTTTGCTCATCAGAAG
The DNA here is from genome assembly GCA_023970755.1 of Azemiops feae. Classification (NCBI taxonomy): domain Eukaryota; kingdom Metazoa; phylum Chordata; class Lepidosauria; order Squamata; family Viperidae; genus Azemiops; species Azemiops feae. The sequence goes on along the minus strand of JALGBA010000563.1, from coordinate 54,826 downwards.
GTAGCAAAAGATGATCACATGACCTTGGGACATGGCAACAGTCATAAATGTGAACCCGTTGCCAAGCATCCGTTACATGATCGTGGAGTTGCTACAAAGGTCATAACTGAAAAACGGTCATATGTCACATTTTCCAGTGTCGTCGTAACTTGAATGGTCACTAAATGAACTGTTTTAAGTCAAGGACTGCCTGTACTTCATCCTAGGTACTTAGCACATTTTTCAGACACCATTCTGTCTGTTCCACCCGTATCCCCACACTTTTCCCCTGGGGGATTCAGCTTTTAATGTATGAAATGAAACAGTGATTACATTGCACCATGCTCCCTTTCAAGTATATGGTTCTTTTTTCCTTTAAAAAAAAAACACGCACAGAATTGTCCACTGCCGTGTATCTCCAAAAATCTGAACAACTTCTAGATGGCTGCATATTTTCCCAATACTGTGGGGACACTGCAATAAATTTGACTTAAGAGCCTTAATGTTAACAAGAGCTTTACTCTGCACAGACAGTAATAAAAGAGTGTCACTAATGAAATTGCTTGGAAAACAAAGAAGAATAAGATCATAAGTTGGATTTGAGCAAATGAACCAGTCATACCAGAAGAGATAGGCAGGACATGTAAAGGGTAATTCAGAAATGTTGAAATTTTAGGTTCCAAAATTTAGGGTCAGAACTACAAACAATCACATTGGTGGAAACTCAGGGAATTATAGTCTGAACACCACCAGAATAACAGTAAAAGTGCCCCAATTGCATAATCCTTCTTTAAAAGTCCTTTTGATTTCAGTTCCTAGCACCTGCCATTACATCTGCCTGCAGATGGGTGATTATGAAACATAAAACTCAGATCAGAAAAATAGTAGTTATATGTCATCTTAGCTTCCATTAATTTATGCCCATTTTAAAATGAATAGAAAAGTATTCCATAATTTAAGTGTGTGCTTGTGAAGAACACCTTTTCATCTATTCCGAATCTCTCCTGATTCTATTTCAATAAATGACCCCAGTTTCTTACCTTTGTGACAGAGGGGGAAACTTCTGCCTCTGGATTTTTTATTTATTAATGTCTCCTCTTTTGCAAAATTAAAAAAATCCAAAAAGTTGCAACCTTTCCCCAAAACCTTTCTCCAGCCCCTTAATCATTTGGCTTGTGCTTTTCTGTATCTTCTCCAGTTCTTCAGACTCCTTTGAATCTGAAGTTGAGGTGATTGGCCAAGTGTGATTTGTTAGAAGCACTACAATATTGGCATTCCTTTACTGATGGACCCTCTGTGGAATTTGCCCTTTTCATTACAGTCACAAATAACATTAATTTTATAAGATTCTTTTCCTGGCTAGACTCAGAATGATTCTTGGCCACAACCTTTTATTTGTTTTGATTGAATTGCATTTGACATTTTCATCTCTGATCTCTTAATCTGGAGAGATCAGTTTTGAAGACTGCATTTGTCCCATACAAAATAATTTGGGACTGACAACTGAGTCCCTCACTATTGATCCTAATTTTTAGACAACATATGGATATTAAAATTTCTCAGTCTGGATCTTTGGGAGTTTACTCATTTCATCACAAAATCAACATGATCAAGGTTTTGGTCAGAGCAAGCTAATAGCAGGGCTGTCCTTACTTTAAAAGGGAGGGGGATGAAAAGTGGCCGCATGGAAAGGAACCATCCAAGGGGTAATTGTAAAATTGCTCCCAATCATTTCAGTAAAAGCTGGGAATGGACTCTTGACTGTTGACTCCTTCCCAAAGACTTAGAATAGTTAAAAGACATCCTAATATAAGTAAAGCAACATTTTGTACTTGATGAGTTGAAATTCTATCCATTCCCATCGTGTCCAAATGCTTTTCCAGATCTTTTGGTATGGTAATATCATGGCCCAGGATTCCATCTCAGACCCTGACACTGAAGAAACTGCTCCCACTGAACTTGTAGATGTCAGCCACAGAAGACAATCACCAAGCCAGGAATCACCTGAGGCTGATCAAACACATCCATCATGAGAACAGTTGCAGGAGTCAAATGGTTTGCATGGTCTTCAAGCCCACACACTTGATGAGTAGATGGAGAGCTGAACAAAGATGCTCAGTGAGGCTCCTTGCCAAGCAAGGGAGAAACTATGTTAATACAAGGCTGATTTAAGAGGTAGTCCTGACCCAGAGTTCTCCTTTGAAAATAACTGTCTGATCTCTTGAATCCAGCTTGTGAAACTCTAGCCTTTGGACTGGCTGACAAACCTAACTTGGTTCTCTGAACATCTGCCTGGATTTTCACTTCTCTTCTGTAAAAGTTGAAAATGTTCTGTTAAAAGTTGAAAGTCTTCTGTTGAAAGTGAAACAACCAGGCAAGTTTCCTTTCAAAAATACTTTGTTGGTTTACATTCCTTCCCTTGTCTGTTCCTTGTCTGCTGAGCCTTGAGTAAACTGCTGTTCTCACCTAATGCCAAGCACCAGGGAAATCAGGAGATCCAGACAATTCAAATGGGTATAAAGATTTATTGCAAACTTAAGCTCTCTATCAGAATCTGAACTACTAAATGTCAATACAATTTGGCAGTAGATAAAGAATTCAAGGTGGGCTGGACTTAGATTTCTTGTGGGCATGAAGGGACTCATGACTGATGATGCATTTGACTCCTCCCTCGGGTTCAGTCTGGTCATCTCCTATACCATGGGTGTCAAACTCGCAACGTCACGTGACGTGCCACGACACATCGTGACTTTTTTTCCATTGCCAGCAATGGGGTGGGCCCGGTTTCACCATGATGCATCCAACCCATGGGCCGGCAGTTTGACATCCCTGTCCTACACCTAGCAACTGTGTGTGAAAGAGAGTTCAAAATCTGAAACAGGACAGGCACAAAGTGCACCAACCACTGTTGACACCACCATTGCTTTCTTTTTGTACATTCATTCAGTTTCTATTTGAAAGACTTTACTGTAAATTCCCCTGTTTTTTCCTAGTCTTTCTCATTGACCTTTTTATCTCAAGCTACTGCAGTGTCAATTACCCATATATATTTCTTTGTACCTATGGTCATGACTGGCTTATTATGAGTGAAATGTTTATCATTTATATCTGGAAGCAATATTATCTTTTTCCAGTACTAGAGTTAGTCCAAAAATGTAGATTCTCAGAATTTATATCACAAAGGAATACAGAAAACCAACTTAGCAGGGTGAAGAAAGTTAATTGAAGACTACAAAATGCTTTCACTGGAATATATATATATATAATCTTCCTCCTATTCTCATCCTCACTCACTGCTTTGGGAATTGGTTCGCAATTCTTTTATTTAAAAAATGCTGTATAATAATATTTATTCCTGTATTCTCTCCAAGTCACTGATACCTTTGAATAACTTGTCATTATAAATTGTGGAAGAACCTCTAGTTTTGCTGACCTGCAAGCATTTGAGTAAAAAATAACATCTTGTATTAAAACAAATAATACAATAGTATTGAAAACATTCAGTAACAGAGGCTTTAGTTCCTGAAGTTTCTACTGATTTGAAAATTATATACTTCCCCATGAGAGAAGCCATATTTGTAATAATAAGCATGTATGCCCCTCATATCTTAAGAGGTCAAGGTTGTTTGCTTTTTCCATAGAGGTAATGGAAAGCCAATTCTTCTGTCTTATTTCTGTCCCAGTTTTTACTATGGCTTGAGGGACCGAAACGCATACCCTTCTGAATGGCTTTGAGTGATGGGCAAAAATATCTTCACATATATTTTATCTTGACTGCTTTATCTGGACAGATACAGTAACTTTCAATAGTGTATATGTATTTGTATATTTTTCTGGAGAGTTTTTACTAAGGCAAAATGTAGTATCTCATTATGCACAATTGCTTACTATTGAATAGTTGTACCTGCTCATATAAGTATCGGAGTGCATGTTCCATTCATTCTGGATGCCAGTGAAAATATGAATCTGTAACTGTATGTTGTCATGGATGACTCAAAAAGTATGTTCCCAGTGGCCACACGCAGGCTGTTTTTTCAATGGTATTTCAATGGCAAAAGTAATGTATAGTCTTACCCCAATTCTGACTTAATGCCATTTTGATTTATGTGAACATCTAATTAGCTAAACATTGTTGATGTTCTACATTTCTCTCTCATTATTTATCTCGATGCATGAGTTTGATTTACCTTCAATAAAGCAACGCTTGAATTCTAAATAGCACATTTTATTTTAACTTCACACCCTTGCATATTTTCAAAGTTTTACACTTATCGCCCCCGTATTGACTTTTATTCACCTTTATTGGAAGTACAAATGAATCTATAATTTCTTCCCAGGAGTGTCTTAGGAAATGTAAAGCCAAGAATTATGAGAAGCACGTACCTTCACACTCCTTACATAATGTATTAATTCCTTGGACCATCTTAAATGAATAGTTTGTAAAACAAGACAGAGGAGGAAGCAAAGTAATGAAACAGGCTCCATAATGACACCAAACAGCTGACTCCATAGAGTGAACCCTTTTGAGACTGAGCCTGGAGTTGAGACAATAAACTAAATACCAGCACATCTCCTTCTCAATTTCTGCCCAAATTGGCCAAGGACTGATGTCAGCTTTGCATGCTTCCCATTATGCTCGCAAAGGTCCACTTTTCTCCAGCTGGATTTCTGGAAGACGAATGTGAGTGGAGTCTTTAATTCTAAGAAAGATCAAACTGACAAAATGAGGGAGCAGATTTTTACTAACACTCTGCATGGACCTATTACTCTGATTTTCATCTCTGCATTATTAATTCATATGCCCATTCTTATTGCAAATTTGGATTTTCTTTCATTGAAGAATGAATTCACATGGTTTACCAAGCAGTAAGGTTGTTAGGATTAGGATCTTGCTGTCATGACCTTTAACTGGGAGAAAGGATGTGTCCTAGGGCAATAATTTTTGAACCAAGGTACCTCAAATTACAGAATGTGTCCAAAATCCGGGATCCATGACTCCAGAGGAAATGAAATTTGGAGAAGTTGTGGCTGCTTCAGTGCTACTGGCTACTGCTGCTGTCACATGATTGTCATTTTCAATGTACCATGACAGTTTCACAATCTCTCCTCCCTCCCCCACCCAGCAGCAGCCACTTACCTGCCAGCTGGGAAGGGGGAAGGGGGAAGGGGAAGGGGAAGGGGGAAGGGGAAAGGGGGAAGGGGAAGGGGAAATGGGGCAGGGGAAGAGAGGGAAGGGGCAAGGGAGAAGGTGAAGGGAAAGGAAAAGGAAAGGAAAGGAAAGGAAAGGAAAGGAAAGGAAAGGAAAGGAAAGGAAAGGAAAGGAAAGGAAAGGAAAGGAAAGGAAAGGAAAGGAAAGGAAAGGAAAGGAAAGGAAAGGAAAGGAGATTTTTGGTGCTTCTCACCAGATTCCCACAAGGAAACTCAAAGTGGAAGCTAGCAGGAAGTTGGAAGTCACTCCTGCTCCCTCTGCTTTTTCCCTAGGTCATTCTGTTTCAAATTTTTTGAAAATCCAATGGTCCAAACCAGGCTTGTATTAGGATTTAAAATTACAGCAACTGTGGTTTCTTATATCCTTTATTTTAAGATCATACTGTGCTAATATGGCCATCATGGCTCTCTCAGTATTGTCCAAAATTGACAGCTTTAAGATATAATGATGTTATTCCAAATTAGTTCTTTAATATAGGACAACATTTTCTGATGTCATGTATACACTAGAAGAGGAATTACTTTATGCCTTTACACTGATGAGCCTTTACTCTTAAGCCTCATTCCAGTTCTAACAGTAAAAAAACACGTAGTCCTCAACTTATAACCACAATTGAGCCCAAAATTTATGTTGCTGAGACATTTGTTAAGTGAGTGAGTTTTGCCCTATATTATGACTTTTCTTGCCACAATTGTTAAGTGAATCACTACAGTTGGTAAATTAGTAACACGATTGTTAAGTGATATTGGTTTCCCCATTGACTTTGCTTGTCGGAAGGTCGCAAAAGGGGATCACATGGCCCCGGGACACTGCAACCATTATGAATTTTGATCATGTAACCATGGGGATGTTGCAATGGTCGTAAGTGTGAAAAAAATGGTCATAAGTCACTTTTTTTCATTGACATTGTAACTTTGAATGGTCACTAAATGAACTGTTGTAAGTCGAGGGCTACCTGTATAATAGCCAAGAGAAAAAATAAAAATTTTCTACCATTTCATGACAACCCCAAAATGCTAACTGACTAATGATAGGACTGATCCTTCAATCGTGAGTTGACCCATATTAATTGGCAGCTGATCTTTGAGCTTATGCAAAACCACCTTTGAGGATCAGGGATCCAAAAAGAGTGAACTGCCACCACTGCAATGCAATCTATTAATTCAACCAAAGATTAGAGAGAGAAAAATAAGTTAATGCACCATTGACTCCGTGCTGTTAGCAGTATTTCATAAGGGCTCTTTTCTTGATCATTTCTTCCTTTCACTGCTTGAGTCTGAGGTACTAAATTCAACCCATTGCTTCTCATTAAAAAAAATTATTATCTCTAAAGAAGGTAAAAGTGCATTGCAGTTTTATCATTACTATTTAATGGGGAAAATAAACGTTTATCAACAGAGGAGAGACCTTACTCAGCCAAATAATGGTCACCTGGGGCACGGCTACCCTTTTAGTTAAGAACAATGCTGTATAGCTCATCCCTAGGGCAATATGAGAAATGGAAGCATCTTCTTATAACATCCTAAAATAGCCATAAGGCTCTTATTATTTTATTAGCAATTTTATGAGGAGTCGCAACTGGAATTTGTCAGTTCTACTACCAATTCAATCTTGCTACATCCCACTAAGAAGATACAGAGCTATTTCAAAATGATGTGACAGCAAGCAGTATTTGTTTTTCTCTATATCTGATTTTGTGCTTCCTTGTAAAGTGGGGTCACAAGCAACAGTACAGGAGGTCAAAACTAATGTCACTTTAGGTTAGGATGCCTAACCTTGATGTCTGACAAATGAAATCCACTATGTTAGAGTTGTCATTCGAAATGTAGCACCAGCAAATAATATAGTGCTCTATGAAATGTTGAAACAGAGAGTTTTTGTGGGATAATTAAATGGCAAAACAACCACATAAGCTTCAAAAGTGATTTTTTTTTTAAATCAATTCCTTCTCAGATGCCTTGCATTGCATTGTATCGACATGTGTCATTCTAGAATTAGGGAGAATTTGCATCAAAAGCCTATGGGAACTGTGAAATAGCATGGGAATGAACCTTGAGTTTAGAAGCAGGCTTGGTTTCCCCCCCCCCCTTGTGAGCAGGAACACAACAATAACAAACTCCTGGACTCTGTAATGGGAAAAAGACAGCAAAAAAATTGCTAGTAAGAACAAAGGCCAAATCAAGTTAATGGATTAATATTAAGACAGAGGGTAATCTAGTCAGTTTGGTCCAGTGTGTAACATCCTTTTCTCTACAATGAAGGACCCCTTCAGTGGGATGTGACCATTGGAAGAAGGAGAAGTACTGGGGAATAAGGAAGGGGTACCCCTTCTTCACTGTCTGGAAAGCTGAGAGGAAAGATGACCCTAACTGCAAGAAGTTGCCTCTGAGCATCTTGGTCCTGGTGCCCCTCCCTTCACTGCTTGGTCTGTCCCACACCTTATCTGCTCAGAAATAGGTTCCTGCCTAATTTGCATGGCCTACAACTTTTCTGAACTGAGACATGACATCAAATAGGTATTTGCCACATCCAGTACTTTTTTTGTAAAAAAAAAAAAAAAAAGGTGCCGGAACTCACACACGTCATACAACCCTACAAGGTTCCATCCAAAAAAGGTGCCGGAACTCCGTTCTGGGCGTTCTATAACAAAAAAAGCCCTGGCCACATCAAATGGGTAGCTTTTGTAGGCCATCACTAAAAATTTTAATGAGAGTTGAAAAAGGTTCCATTCCCAAGAAACTATAAAACCTTGTTTCTTTACACATTTCTGTCCCTCCCTTTAACTAGTAATTAGGCAATATAAGTCCTAGTTTGTAGTGGGGAAAAGTGGAAGTAGGGAAAAAGAGCGTTGATGGAATTTAAGATAGAATCCAGGAAGAATTTAAAATCAAATTGCTGCTCATTTTGTCTGTTTTATATTTTACATGCCTTAATTATTTTATTTGATAGTTATTACCTTGTTTTGCCAGTAGGATTATGGATTGTATTCTTTGTGATCTTTGCAGATTAGTAACTGACTTTAGCTGATGCATACAATATTCCTTGGGATTTCTTTTCCTTAAAATCCACTTGTTCCTTAATTTTACTTTGTTTTATTTTATTTATTTTTTGCATATCTAGCTTTTTTTTCCTTAAACATTTGAAAGACATTCAATTATCTGACTTTTTTTTTCTTTCAGAATGGGGTTAATTCTATTCAAAATCAGTTACACTTTCTTGCCTGCTAACAAATCCCAGTGGGGGGCTTTGGAAAACAAATGATGTAACAGCTTAAAGTTGCTACAGGTAGGGAAAGAAACAGGCAGCTTATACCCTCGCCCCTCCTCTCCTCATTTTTGTCCAGAACACTGTGCCAAACCCTCTCACCCTTACAACTTGTTATATTGTCAAACATTTTTCCCTTTTTTTGCCTGACTGGGTTTTATTACAGGTTCTTAATCACTCATTCTATCCTGCCTTTTTAGGTCTGCTTTTTAAGACCTCAGTTTACAACAGGGATCTCCTCTATCAATATTCCTTAAAAAACAGCATGCACTGGGTTTATTGGGGAATATTATAGTTGGCATTCTGTTCCCCGAAGAACAAAGGCAAAATCAACCATACCTCTAATAAATCCTTAGATCCGAACACACTGCTCTGAATGTCTAGCCTGTGCCACATGACCAGGATTTGTTTCATTCTGTAATATGAACATCAGTCCTGAGTCTAGTAACTTCACTTAGTTAGGAGTCTATGCAGTGGTGGGATTCAAATATGTGAACAACTGGTTCTCTGTGTGGATGTTGCTTCCAGAAGTCCATTCTGGGCCTGGGCAACAAAAAATTAGCTACCGGTTCTGCCGAACTGGTGCAAACTGGCTGAACCCCACCACTGAGTCTATGATATGGGTGGCATTCACACTGGGGCTTGGATTATCCACTTATTTTACAAATCTGATGATAGGGAAACCTGATAGGGCAATTTCTGATGCCTCCTTAATAGGCCAGTACTATATTCTAAGAAGAATCATGCCTAAGTAGTCCTAATAAATTCTTCTGTCCCACATTTCCACCAATAAAATTACACTGTTTCCCATATTTTGTTAATCCCTAAAAAGAAGAATGAATTCTGACATCTCCATTCAGAAGGGCAGTGTAATGTTTAGTCAAGAGGAAATTCGTGACAATTCAAAAGTGGACTCCCAAGAATTTGAGGGAGTTAGAACAAATTTGACAGTTGGCATCTACAACTTCACATTGGGGAAATGGAAGCCACAAGGGACAAAAGCATTTTTAAAGCATTTAACAAGTTGTAAGTGCTTAAAAGGTTCTTTGTGAGGTAAGTGTATCCTCGTTGCTTGTTCCACTATATCTTTGTATAATTTTCATGTGAGGCTTATTTAGGGGGAGATTCAGATTAGTTCAAAAATTTATATCATAATTTATGCTGCGTATTATTACTTCATATATTTGTTCTATACAACCTGTCTAAAGACAATGTCTCAAATATATAAGGAAAGGGCTTTATTAGCACCAATCCAAGGTAGATGTCCCTTCCTTATTCTGTCTTTCAGTACTACTCATGTGAGTATGAAACAACAGCTCTGGAAAGAAACTGGAGAGTACGATATAGCTCGTCATTACAAAAGGCTCATTGGTTCTGTTTTTTTACAGAGCCTCTCATCAGAGGGTAGATGTGCTACCAACTTCAACCAATGGTGGCTTATCTCCAGAAGGTCATACCTAAGTTCCTTAGCATATTTCAAGAAAAACTCTTGAAAATTTCAACCAAAATCCTACAACTGTCTAACATTGACTCAAATTTTGCAAATCCTCATGCTATCCAATTTCACTTCCAAGGATTGCCTGGCAGGATTGATAAAATTGCAGAATCATGTTTGCAACTCTGGAGAGCTGCTGACACCCAGTCATTGTAGTTGGAGGACAACCTGGAAACTGTAGGTCATTCAGTTTAGCAGCCCTTGCCATTCTATCCAAGATCCAGCAGATGGCTATTCACCTTGAAGATCTCTTTTTCCCCCACACAAGTGTTAGGAAGAGTGAGGCTGCAATGCAGTAAAGTTATCGTGGATAAGTGGGGCTATGAGGTTTCTGGGTGTGCCTGGAGTTTTCCTAATGGTTTTCATGCTATTTATTATTGTTATTGCTGTTTATAAACCATTCCGACTTATGATGAATAAGATGAGTGGCTACATAAGTCTTTTTAATAAATAAGTCAATCTCTCAAGACCTATCATTTTGGGGATGGGACTAAAAACTAAAAATGCCATTTTTACTCTGGAAGTCAACAAAAAAAAATTAAAATAAAAATTGCATCTCCTAATCACAAAAAAGACGGAATCTCTGGCGAGCTAACCTAGAAGTGCAAAATATGCAGTTTTAGAGCTGGAAATGATAAATTGGCATTCCTGTGGTAGCCTCCAAAATCTCCTAAAGTGAATGGGACCAAAATTAAATTTTCTTCTGTTTTTAGATTGATGGGATAAAGGAAACTTTAAAGCCACCAGCTCTCTAAAATGGTCCTAGCCCCAGTTTTTTGTTTTTGTCATGAAGCCAATGGAAGTATTTTGAGCTAGACAAACTCTATTTAAATTAACTTCCAAAGTTCTAAAACATTTTTTTTTCTGTGTATGAGTTTTCACTCTAGGTACTGATTTTTCCATTATTCCGCTCTGGTTCCCAAGCTTAAGATAATCCTCTATTTTTAACATACTGAGTTCACAAAAGTCAGTCCATCTTCACTGGCAATCTCATAGATAGAGAATTGTTGGTTGACTGCTTTCCAAACAGGCAAGTTGGAAAAGCAACAATGGCCAACAAAGACCATCTCTCTTTAGCTCCACTTGCCCTTTCTTTTTTCTCTGCCAATGAAGTTCAGTAAAATGGAAGAACAAGAGAAGTTGCAATAGAATAGACCAGAAATATGGAAGAGTTTTCCTATGTTGTTAAGAGTTAGATACGTTCACATTTATTTTCTTTACAACTATTCCTCTAGCATAATTGCAGGATGGGGAGGGGAAGGGGTGCAATGTGTCTCCTCCACCATCTGCGCTTGCATTCAGACTTATTCAAATTCTCATCAAGTTCACTATGCAATTGAGTTTACACCCCCCCCCAGATCCTAAATGATGCATATCGACTAGAACAATGCTATATGCGTCCATCTATCAGAAGAATGATAGACCAATTTCTTTCCTGCCATGTCATTATTGCATTCATAAATCACTTTCATTTCCACATACCTGTATAGAATCTGAATATTTTATATGTTCTCAGTCAACAATAAGCGTTTCTCTGGAATGAGCATTTTATACGATTTTTGAGCTAAGCATGATACTGGGGGTATTATATAAGTCATTTGATCTAGTTCTATGAATTGGTTATCTTTAAAAAATGTAATAAAAGTTAGCAGGGCAGGGGAAGTGAACTGGGAAAGAGAAGACCAAAGATGCGTTGACTCCAGCATTTCTAGTTCCTGCACTTCCTGAGAAGTGCTCAGTGTTACGGTTCCCTGGAGAAGAGATTAAAGTGGCTTTAATGTCTGTGGAGATTCTCAGTCATCCAGGTCATAGTTGTTTCAAAGGTACTTTTTCAAAAGGTAACAGTCCAGTTGCCTTTTGAAAAAGCACCTTTGAGACATGAAAGTGGCTTTCTTTCCCACTCAGGGTTGGGCCCCTGTTTGGCATTCAGATTTAAAAGGGAAGTTTAAATTGTCCAATATTCCCTTGATTTACTGCTATACGTCATGAAGCAGTTGCACATTGGACCTTCCCTTCTGTCAAGCTTTTTTGTTGTTGTTGTGGCAGGAATATGATGAGGGAAGGGTGAAGACTACCTTGAGAATGGAAGAAGATCTACCTTTTGGCTGCAATTCTATCTTTTCCTGAAAGTAAATGTAATGAATGGTATTCAGGGGTCCCTTTTCTCCTGAGATGACCTGTGTACAAAAAGATTCATCTATTTTTACTCCCACCCAGAAACATTTTCTGTAAAAATGTGACATGTGTACTGTATACTGTACAAATAAAATAAATACATCTATTTGTGTCCTCTTTCCCAGCATAACCAAGGTGGGTACATTTGTGGGATGATGCAGATCAGGGAAAGACCTGGAAGTCAGTAATAGGAATTCAGAACTAAATGCCAGCCATGCAGCTTAGTGCTATAAGGGCTAATGAGTGACATTCCATATAAAAAGGAAATCATCTGATAAGTGATGTGTCACACTTTGAATAGCACCTCATGAGAACATAGCAAATATTATGAACCACACACATTCCCGCAATACATCATGTGCTGCTAACTGCCTAGACTCAATTGAATGGTGAGAAATACCTGATAATACCTAATACCTAATTATTCCGTTCAGTGATAACATCCATCTCTTATGAAATGCGATGATATGGAAAACTGAAGAAAGGCTGATTTAGGAAGTAAAATGGGCCCTAAGCCATCTGTAAGGCAACGGCTGCAATGCATTCACCGGTTTGGAGTTAAATGGCATATGATGAAAAAAAACCCAATATCTTCTGCAGTTATGAACTGATCTTTATAGTAACTGATCTCCTGCTCTCAATTTTCTCAGCTTTCTCATGAGTGGCAGGCTATCCTTTGCTGAGATTTTTCAAGACCAATCACAAAAAAGCAGATTTGCATATTTTAGTTAAAAGATTCAACTTCATTCAATGTGGTATTTCCAAAGATTGGGATAAGGATAACCCCCTAGATAATCCATAGGAGCATCTTGCCATTCATATACTTCACATAGCGATGCAAACGCAATAACATCTATACAATTTCCTCTGTCCTCCATTGTAAGATTGTTAGTAAAGAACAGACCTTCAGCTACATACGTCCCTCCAATAGACACACACTCATTCCCTTACTCTATACACACAAAGTCTTGCTCATAATGTCTTGCACAGTTACAATAAAATTAATATCATGCCATGATTTGGAGACTTTTAATCAAACTGGCACCCAAAGATTCATAGAGTTAAGCCATGAATGTATTAAATAGGGGCAACAATGCAGAAGATACCTTACTGTATTTCCTCAAAATCTGTACTTTTAGCAAACAGATCCCTTTTTTGATCACTGCTCAGAGAGTAGGTCAGAAGTGGGGAGAAAGTTAAGGGAGTAAGACTGAGTCAGTGGGTGTGATTCTATTTCCCACGAATGAAGGCAAATAGAAATGTCTCAGGATAATGCTGCAGAATCCAATCTGGGTCAGTCATCAGGTTTAGTCTTCTGAGCTTTTGGACCCTTGCTAGAGCCCATCCTCAGGGAACTTCTCTCTACTAGAATGTCTCTACCGGATTCTATTTTCTTTCCGTGCATTTAGAGGACCTTCTGAATAACAGCAAACCCTAAGCCTTCCTCCTCCTCCTCCTCCCCACTCTGTAATTCAAATGAATGACTGCAGTGCTTATTTTCACTGTATAGTTTATGATTCCCAGCAGGATTTAGGATTCACAGACAGAGCAGATTATCGCTCATTCTGATTCCTAATCTTATTGCTATGCTAGGAGAACTGTGATGTGACAGGGGCAAAATTAAACGTAATAGTTCTTTCATCAGTTGTGTCACCAACTGCTAAAGAGCTGTTACTACAGGAACAGTGGGTTTTGTTAACCTTTCCCCCAGAATCTTTTTTTTTTTTCATCTTGAAAGGGCTGAGTGGCAATTCTGAGGATAAGTGGCTGGTTGTTCCTTTGCAGAGGAGAAGCAATTGGACAGAACTCTAACACCTCCCAGGATAACATTATTTGTATACGATCAAACCATTTCATTAAAAAGGAGCTGGTTTAAATTGTCCTAAGATAAACCTGAAAATGCACTGAGGTATATTTGAGGATATAAGCAGAAATTTACATTCAGGTTTAGAGGTGGCATTTCTTTTGTAGGAAGACAGCACCCACCCACCCCAGAGAAAGAAATATTTTGGGGAATATTAAAAAAGTAGAATATATCTCCCCAAAGGAATAATAGAAAATCTTAGGCAGAACACCCCCCCCCCCAAGTCTCTGTGCCCCAAGCAGAAACCAGCTCTGTAGAAATGCAGATTTGATAATCCTTTCAGAAAGGCTGGAGCCAGGAAGCTTGGAACTGATGGGTTTAGAAAGACAAAGATCCTAGAACCAACAACCCCTCACCCATCCAACACAGGACATAACCATCATTCACAGCCCCAGGGAAGCAGGACATGACCTTTAGGATATGATAGGATTAACCCACAACCATCAGAATACCAAAAGGGCACACTGAACCTCAGGTCAAAGTTCATGGCACAAGAACAATTCCAAACATAAAAGCCAAAGAAGGTATAAAAATCTGTTGTTCCCAGCAACATGCTCCAAAGCCACATGTCTTGTGGTTCTGCTCTTCAATAAACTACAACCTTCTTTCTAAAGCAGTCTCCATTTTGTTTATTCCCAGATTGAACTGGACCCTGATGAAGATTTTTCTTTCAACACTTTCAATGGGAGATTTATATCTCATTTATATCTCATTTATATCATCATCAACAACATCATCATCATAGCCATTGTCCTTCCACTGCAGGATGAAGACCTCTTCCACATGTTTCCAACCAATATGGTCTTGAACTTTCCTTTGCCAGTTGAGCCTGCAATATTTGCTGATGTTGTCACTCCATCTTGTTTTAGGTCTCTTACCCATTTATATGGTGTTCTGGAATAGGATAATATAGCATTGGCTCAAGATCACTAGCTTCACCAGACTTATTTTCTCTTTATCATCACCCTGCAGGATGAGGAAAGAGCTGGCTTTGGCTAATCATGTTGACAAATGGTAAAGCTGGTCTAGCATCATGGGATCCCTGGTAATCTAGACAAAAATATTTCATTTTCATTTTTGAATGACATTTAAAATAGCACATCATAAACAAGGACTAGGAGTAAATATAAAAACTGCTCCAAAGAGGAATATTTATGATTACCCATAGGAGACATTTTGCCTAATAATGGTATCAGAATACATTTTAATAAAAACACCAATTCCATTTGTTTTTGTTCCAAAAGCTGCAGCTGAAAAGGAGCAAAGATGCCACTGTTACACAGGTTTATGCAAATCAAAGTACAGATGAAATCAGTCAGAGTTCGTGAATGCGGGACAACAAAGACCAGGTTTTATTAAGGAAACAGAGACTTGTGTGCTAGAAAAACGGTCGCGGTCTGTTGTTTCTATTCCTGTTACCTTCCTTGTCTTTGCTTCCCATAACTTTCCTTGCCTCTAACTCCTCTTCTCTTTGTATCATCATTCCTTTGTCTTCTATAAGCATTTTCATCACCGTACCAGCAGTTTTACTGTTTCTCTAACAGTCCCAAAAAAATTTATTATGGAGAGTTAGGAATGATCTATTTAGCCCAATTAACAGCATTTTCTCCTTCACCCCCTCTTTGGGGTGAAGTGCTCTTCATTCATCATTCCACTCATAGAAGCCCTTGTAATTTGATTTTTTTTTTGTTCGGTTACTTCAAAACCCCAAACTTCAAATCCCATGTTTTGTTTTTCTACAGCATTTTATCCAGACGTATTGTGCAGCTGAAACACCCAAACACATACTAAGTAGTAGAGGAGTAGGAATTGTCCATAAATCAACTAGTTTGGGAAGATAACTAAGTCCAGTCCTAAATGTTAACTGCAATGTGGGCCTAGTATCTAATGATCTCTGATTAGCTAGGCCACTTTTTATTTAAGAAAATGAAATTAAAAATAGCAAACCGGAAATACAGTGTCCAAAGGGACCTGTGAAAAAGCATGTCCAGAGTGGAAGAGATAAGATTACCCATTTCTCCAAATATTTACTTTTACTGAAAGTCATACCTCAAGAAAATCCAGTGCAGCAATAATAAAGAAATAACTTTCAGACCTATTTTTATTTGAAGGCACTAGGCATAAGACAGTGTTAAGTTATATCGCAATCTGCATTTCTTAAACTGTAATGCTCAAAATATGATGCTCCTTAGCAGTACAATAATCTAAACACAGTTTAAATTTAAAGGTTATTGATTTCTCAAGATTGTCTGCCCCACCAAAAAGGAAAAAAAAACTCTGAAAGGAACAACTGAAAAATATGTGTTTTATGTGTATATCTTCCTTCCTTCCTTCCTTCCTTCCTTCCTTCCTTCCTTCCTTCCTTCCTTCCTTCCTTCCTTCCTTCCTTCCTTCCTTCCTTCCTTCCTTCCTTCTTGTTCATTATTGATTTTTAGATGTTCTTTTTGCTATCTTGTAGTGCGTAGAAATGCATTCAGACTAGATGAGAGCATCATTAAAAATAAATACATTCCCCATGCAGTTAAACCAGTGGAAGTTCTGCCTTTCTGGGAGCCTTAATTGCCTGGTTTCGGTTTGCTTGTTGAACAAAAGCAGCAGTAAGAAAGGCTTTTTGCTCTGCTACAGCAGCACCAAAGCTGGAAGGGTTGTTGAATAAGAGCAAAATAAAACGTTGGAACATAAATAGTAGCTGGGATGGCATACTTAATTTGCACATGCATCTGATGCATTTTTCCCTCCTTATAATGATGTAGCATTATAGCCCTATTATACAGGGATTCTCACCTTATGCCCTAATTGTGTAATGTAATGTCAAAAATGCCTCTGCCTAAAGGGGGAAACCCATACTTCAGCTTCTTACAAAGCACCAAGCAGATAGTGCTCTATGGGGACTAAGCCTCTACCCACAGACCATGAACTTTCTTGGCAACATGAGAAGGAGCCCACTGCACGGTTTCCCACACTGAAAAGATAACATGGAAACAGGACCTTCGGAGGCATTCAGAATCCCAGA
Source organism: Azemiops feae (assembly GCA_023970755.1). NCBI lineage: Eukaryota > Metazoa > Chordata > Lepidosauria > Squamata > Viperidae > Azemiops > Azemiops feae. The sequence continues at coordinate 37,827 of JALGBA010000563.1, read as the reverse complement.
GTTAGCCCTTGATATCAGGTCTATGTAGATCATGATCAACCCACTCCTTTCAGCTGTGTTGCTTCCCTCTAATGGGGTAAAATGCCTTGCAGAGGTGAACCACTTGCCTCCATGAATTATTGAGAGGGGGATGATCTGCTTGACCAGCTACTTTGCTTCAATGGAAATGGTTCACATGTATGGAAGTTACTTTTGCTGTGGAAAGAAAAGCAACATTACCAGTCCAGTGATTTTGAATAGTGGGTTTGGCACACTTTAAGGAGATACTCAAATGTTGACAGAGTGAAACACCAAATGAACGTGCTATTCACTGTACCAGTATCCAGCTATTGATTTCTGACTGCTACTTTTTGTACTATATGTAGCATGTTCAGAAATAAGCAGGCTGTTAGTTGTCCAGTAAGGGCATGGTGCAACTGAAGATGTCCCTGAAGAAATGGGATGACATTAAGATTGAAATCCATGGCTGGATGTGGAATCTGGACCAGTGAAATCTCTCCAGAGAAAGGAGAGAGATTGGATAGCCCACAGGCACTCCATGCATCTGCTTCTTGTGAGTAGATGGCAGGAACCCATGCTTTCGCAATCTATGAGTTCAGTGATTGGGAGACAGGGGATTACATCTTTGCTCGTAGTTTTAATGTGGCCTTAAAGGATTCATAGTTCAATCAATCCTTATTTCTTAAGAACTTTGGAAACAACTTTGTATTGCTTTCTAAAAGTGAGAACTTTTGGAATAACAATTTTTTATTGGCTTTTACTAGGTGAGTTCCTTCAATCGACTACAAAAGAAGTTTAATTTTAAGTTTACTATATGTTTAAATATTTTTAAAGGGGGAATTTAGAGAGGGTTAAATGTTGATTTTACGAAGATATAAACAGACTAATGGCATAGATAAATAAAATTTGGAAATTATATATAATCTTCCATAGGAAAGTACCCCTGTTTGTGTACCCAGAAGGAACTAACATGGTAAGATACAACTTTGGATACAATTTGGATAGTAGAAGGCACCAAAAGAAAGTAAAATAATGACTATACCAAGAGATCTTTTGGAATATTGGGCTCAGAAGCTACCTTTAAAGATTTCTGTTATTATAGATAGATTAATCGATGCTATGGAGGAGGAGCATGTATTATTGAACAACACTGAAATAGATTTAAAGCGGACTTGAAAAAGATAGGCAACAAGAAAGATATGGAAAAAGATGAAATACTAAATATACAAATGAAACTGGCTAATGTTTTAATAGCTATAAAGATGTACAAATAATAGATTGAAAAAAATGAATTGGATAACTTTTTTACAATGGATTTACAAAAGGAATTTGCAACTTTATAAAAAAGAGAATGAGAAAATTTAAAAAGTCAAATGTTTGGAAATTACTTGAAAGAAGTAAAGACCAAGATTACTCTGAATAAGGGAAAGAAATATAAAGTTGTTTTATTTGACCCTGGTTAAAATTGATAGGTTATTATCTCTGACAATTTTTAATCGACTTTTTTTAGCAGGATGTTTAAAGGTTTTGTTTATAGGTAAGAGTTCTATGGGAAAGAATTTATTTGTTACATTTTAAATTTATCTAATCAAGATTAACATAGTTAATTTCTATTGGACTTTTACATAAGGTTTGGAGATTTAAAAACAGCAAGTGAGATATAAATGTAAATGAAAGAAATTTAAGTGGGTTTATTAGATCAAGTTTGTAATAGTTATGTTATTATTTCTGGTAATGCTTAATGGACTTTTGCTGATTAAGATGCAAGAGGTAGGTTTAAAAAAATTATTTATAGAGAATGAGATGTGGGAAGAAGAGACTGTTGTATTTTAAGAGATGGTAATAAGTCATTAAATGTATTTATACTTGCTGGAAGAAAGGGTGAAGTTACTTCTTTTTCTTTTCTTTTTTCATATTTTGACTTTTTCTTTCAACATGAACTTCTTATCTCAATATTCCATTTCTTCAAAGTCAGGAATCTGGTTACTTGTTGTCTGTTGTATGTTTTTGTTCTACGTCTAGCAGTATTAAATGAAATAAGATTTTCCATATAATACTCTCATACAATTCCCTTAGAAAGCCATTCTGGTTGAACTTACTAAAAATTTCATCTGGCGTATTAAGCATTGTATTCTCATGAAAAGGGGAAGGAGGGAGGGAGGGAGGGAGGGAGGGAGGGAGGAAGGAAGGAAGGAAGGAAGGAAGGAAGGAAGGAAGGAAGGAAGGAAGGAAGGAACGAAGGAAGGAAGGAATTCACTACAGAACTGACTCTTAGCAATTTCTAATAAAAGTATTATAATTATCTTTTCCTACCTGTCATCTGAATTAAAGTATGATTATTCCTCTTTGGTTAGGTATTACATTCAGTTTTAGCATGTATTTTAATTTATCCTCCATTTTTTTTGAGGTAAAATTGAGATGAATTTTTCTTATTTTATTTGTATGATGCCTGTATATATCACTACTCTTCTTCCCTCAATACAATTACACTACACTGCCAGAGCCAATCAATACTCCCTCTCTTCCTCCTTTTGCCAGTAAATGAACCACTTGTCTTGACTGTTGAAACATGAGGAGGAGGAGGAAATGTGGAAGATTGAGACAGGTGTGAAAAAGTGCATTTCCTTTGATTCTTCTATCTTTTCCTATCACCTCCTCTTCAATTACTGCAGCCAGCAAAGCTTCCCTATCTACATTGTCCTTTGCCACTGAGGATAGGAAAGAAATATGACTTTTATAGGAAGCTCCACCCATAAAAATGTCCTCTACAGAATGGACTGTTCAGGTGGATAAGCAATTCACTTCAGAGATGATCTTTAGAGGGATGGACTGACACCACCTCCCATCTTTTTAGCGAGTCATGCGTATTACAAATGTATGAACCAAAGCCATAAGCTGGGCTCACATTCCTGATGAACATCTAGCATCTCTGTGGCAAATGCAAAGAAATGAGTCAAAGGTGCAAAAAGAATACAAAGTTCTATTCAGCTTTACCTAGCTCCTTCAGTTTTCTGCTAGCAGAAACAAAATAAACAATTTTAAAAGCAACAAGCTTCACTTATTATGCCACTCCTCAATTATGTATGTGCTTTCTAATTGGATTATATCTTCTTGACTACAGAAACAGAAAACACTTTGGAGCCTCAGGAGAGGAGAGGAGAGGAGAGGAGAGGAGAGGAGGACGAGGAAAGGGGGAAGGGGGAAGGCAAGGCTATATGAAAAATGTTCTGTGTTTATCTCCCATAGGACTATAATGGAAATAAAAACAATAAAGCCACCAAATATAAAATTATTTTCATTATTGTTAGAAAACCATTTTAAACAAAGAAATACTCTTGAATTAGAAGGTAAAGTGAGGCCTCTTAGCTTAGCAGTATAGAAGTGATTTACCATGGCCTTTTCTTTTTGCCTTTGTTTTTAAAGCTCCAGTCTAACCTAGAATCAACGAATTTCTTGGTGGTTTCCTATCCAAAGACTAATCAAACTGAGCCTTGCTAGCTTTTTTTAGCCAAAGTGGGCTACTATCATCATCTGCTTACACTGTGTAAAATCACATAATATCTGTAATGACCTACACAGCAAGCAGCCCTGGCAAATCCCCAATTTTTTAATTGATTGGTATATCCTGGGTTGGTTAATCACTCAGAAAATGCCTTATAGCATTATAGGTAGTAGGACAACTGCAATCTCCTTTTATTTGTGAAGGTTTGGCCTGTCAGGCCAGGTAGTCCACCCCAGTTACAGTAGAAATGGATCTAAATGGATCTAAATTACAATTTTGCATGGTTGGTCCTTAGAGGTTTATGGATGTTGTACATGAAAAAATGTGATGGTGAAAATTATGTTTGAATTGTTGATCATTTGTAATGTAGATATAAGACTGTGAACTAAAGTCTTCAAATAAACTGGTCAAAGCAAATTGATAAATTCTTAATCCCTCATAAATGGATCCAGAGGTGGACATCCTCTGAAAATTTACAGTGGAATCTAAGTTTAATTAAAAATTAAATTTTGTTTGTGCTGAACAAGACTTCAGATAAAAGTTTGTATATTACATTGTTATATAGTAACTGCATTCTAACATGGAAGCTACCTGTCTGTCAATTGACTTGTGATGGTGTGCATTAAGTCCATCTCAATGACCATCACTCCTTTTAGCAGACACATCCTTTAACCATAATTTCTTAATATTTAATTTTGAAACTTGGATCAACTACCACTCCCTTTAATTGGAAAAAATGCATTTCTTTCTTTCTGCTTTTCTATATTATTCAAAATATAACATTTTATCAAGATTGATTTTTATTTACTTCAGTTCAGACCATTACCTACCTTGATTCAGATCTATAATAGAGATATCAAGGGTTTTTATCTGTTACCTTTTTAAAAAAACTTCCTTGAAGAAGTGAAGAATATATCTGGGTGACTTTGGGCCAATCATTCTGTCTTAGACCAGAGTGAAAATAACTCAACATTTCGAGTTATTTATAAAAAAAAATGTTAAAGGTGGGATTTAAAAAAAATCAGAATGCATGCCTCTGGAAGGGATAACATCTGCCATATAAAATCTGCAAGGGCAAGGACAATGGAGGGTTTGACGTGGTTCAGTTTTAGTTTTCATATCTGGAGGCAAGCATGCCCTTATTTACTTGAAGGAATTGGGGTTAATATGTATAAAAATAGCACTGCTACTAAGAACTTACAACATTCCCAAAGGATAGATACTATACTTGGAGATGATGAAAATGACATCAGTTTGCTGTTTTCCTTCAGTGAAAATAAAGTTCTGCTAAAGCTAGGTCATGGTTGAACCCCAACATGGGTACAGAAAAACATCCATTTTTCTCCTTTATTATTTGGAGCTTCAAGGAAAAATGTCGTCTGCATCTGTATGCATCTTGTCCCTCCATGTTCTGAGACTTCAGAAATTCCGGTATAACTCTATAGGACAATGGCATTCAGTTAAAAACATAACATCTCCAGCTCTTCAGAGTCTTGCATGTCTTCAAAGCCACTCGCTTCAGTTCAAGATTTTGGCTTTACCAAAACTGCATTCACATCCCCAGTCTTTTTCTACACTTGAAGGGGAAAAAAGCTATGGGATTTACTACCACAAATTTCACAGGCAGAAAGAATAATTGTAAAGTGCTGACATCTCACATAACAGTTTCAAGGGCATCTGATGGAACTTCCCAACCAACATCCCCCCCCCTTGGAAATATATGCTGGACTAAATACACTCTTAATCTGAATGACCCCTTTCTTATAATATTCAGAAGGTTCCTTTAAAACATTACATGAAAGATCAGAAGGATGAGCCACTTCAGTGGCTAATTGTGTCACAGTCAGTCATCTCTGAAGCCACCATTATTTCTGTGAATGATAATACATAAAACCTATCTCTGTGCTAGTAACTGACTGCAACATTTTATTAATGGAACTGTTATTAATAATATAAATTGCATTCCATTTTCCATATCAATGAGTCCAAGCAACTCATAACTCAAGGACAGCAGTACAAAATTGCTAATTGAATAAATGGGGTCTCATCCAATTTGGTCCTATATCTTTAGCTCTCAGTACTGCTTTTTTTCCCTACATAAATGAGCTGATTGACCTTGCATTTTATCTCTCTATAACAAGAGTCAGATTCTGCTGTTCAAAAAAAAGAGGAAACAAAAATACTGCATTTGACTCCAGTCACATATATTTACACCATGAAGGTTGACTACAAGGCTGTTTGCTATTCATTCCCTTTTAATAAGCTTTGTGTAGGATTGACTCACCATAATGATAGCAAGATTGTTTTCCCAGTCTGACAAAGACTTTCTGGAATAATATTAATAATAAAAATATTTTACTATAGCCCATTCAACATCATATTGCAATCAAATAACATTTATTTTCTAAAATTAACATTCTACAAAGTAACTCTTCTTTTATAATGCCTGATTATGTTGCAATCTTTTCACTTAACCAACAGCAGCAAAGCAGAACCATGGCTATTTCAGGGATCAAGGTTCCTCACATGTCACTCAAAACTTTGGTTTGGGTTGGAAAAAATTCTTTCATAGTTCCTGGAAACAGTCAAAGTACAGAAAGTCAAACCCAGCCTATTAACTTCTCCTCTTGGAAAAGCCCAGGACCATATACCATCAATTATGTTTCCAAAGCCTTGTCATGGTTCCACAATTTCCAATCCTTCCTCCTTCTTTGTTTCTTTCTCCTGCACTATTCAAGCACTCACCTCCAGAATGGTAGAGCCAGCGTTCATAACCACCGTAGAAGACCTGAGAAGTAGTAGTAGTACATGGCTATGGGTTCACACTGTAAACTTGGTTATAAAGATTAGAGGTGGATGGAATCTGCTTTTTCTCTGTGTGCATTCAGTACCCACATGGTGCCAATTTTGTAGAATTATAGGTTGGATGGGAGCTTGGAGGTCTACTAGTCCAACTCCCTGACCAGCGTAAGAAACCTCATATATTCTGGACTATCCATTTTTCTTGAAAACCTCCAGTTATGAAGCACCCATAACTTCAGGAAGCAGATTGTTCCATTCCTTAATAGCTCTCAGTTTAGATGGGTTAATCTCAAAATATGTATGTATATATGTGTGTATATGTATGTATGTATATGTACTCTGTCTCTGTCTGTCTATGTCTATGTCTGTGTGTGTAGGGTTAGAGCACAACAAGACCTTTACCAATATGGCAAACAAATTAAGAATATAAGAGGCTGCAAATAAGATGGGTCCAAAGTGATAAATCAATAAATATTTTATTTGAATATATTGTCCTTGTGCATTTTAGGCACATATTTGTACAAAATTGAAAACTAAGAAAATTTAACATTTGTTGCTCTACAAGTTCACTTGTTGAGACTTAAGATCAAACAAATGTTAACTGCCAGTTCAAAAACCTGTCTATTAATTCTATGTCTATCAGGATATGACTACTATATCAGTGCTAAAATCTATCCTCCCCACATTTTTTTCATAGCCTGAGGATCCCTTTATTTAATTTGGAATTTCACCTATTAACAGAGGTGGACTGTAATGTTATGACCCATGATGTCAATGCTGCTAACATCGGGTGTTATTGCTTTGACAACAGATGATTGATGCTGGGAGGGGGGATGTAGATGAGAGTCCAGTTGGTCATAACAACAAAAAACTAAGCCATGGGAACAAAAAACTAAGCCATGGGAACTCAAGGTTACTGAGCCCAGAGTTGATAATGATTTGGTGGGCTGGAGAGCTGTGGAGAGAGCTCGTGTTTCAAGCTAATTGGGGAATGTGACTTATGGCTGTTAGTTGGAGGAGGGAATTGTGCTTTGCTACTTTGTGCCAAGGGGAGGGGAATCCAGTTTTTGGCTTCAACTATGTAGTGCTGATATTATGCTTCTCGAATAAAAGATTATTTAAGGTAAACAATGCCTCGAAGTTCTTTTGAAGAGTTTCATCTGTCGGAACCATGACATATGACACGTAATGAACAGAAAGTTAAATGTGTAGATTCCTACTGAAGCATCAAATAATCACCTTGTCTGATCAAAATAGGTAATCCTACCCAGCTTTCTCTTAGCTGATCTAACAGGAAGAAAGTCCGCCAAACTGAAAGGATTAGGCATTTCTTTTTCTTTCTCAAATTGAAAATCTGTCTCACTGTGAAATTTTTCACAAATAATATTTGAAAGGGCCTCCTTAAAAAAGATAAAATGCAAACCTCAACAAAGATGTTTATCATACCAACAGAGAAATCTGTCTGATTCATTTGTATTAAAATTCAGATTCACTGTTTACAAAAATCAGCATTACAAAACTATTTGCATATATCTCCCTGCATATTTCTTCCAATGTAAGTAGTTTTATCAACATTTTTCTAGCATTTTTCCACACATTTTTCTACATATTGTATGCTTATTATTTGCAATTGTAAATCAACATCCAGAAAAATATTCGAACTGCTGTATCTATTTCACAATCTTTATATTTGGAGAATCTAAAAGTACTTATACATGAATGTATTTATTTATATCACATATTTATAAATAAAAACATTCATGTAAAAGTGCTTTTAGATTCTATATTTTTATATACCATTTTTTCTTACCCATCTCTGTACGTAGTTATATGGGGATACTACTCAGAGGAATGCACGCAATTCTCTGTCTTACTCTTCACCAACACACATTACAGAGACTTAGTTTTCAGACTTTGTCACCCTGCCCTCAAGACTGTGCAATTGAAATTTGATGACAAACCACTAAATAATTCTGGAATGATTTTGTTTGAGCTGCAAAAGAAAAAAAAAGGAAAAAAAATAGGTGCTTTAGAAGACTTGAGAGGTTTAATGCATCAGTTTTGCTGACCCCCAAACCCCCAATCTCCAAGCATAAAACCTTTAAAACATCTGAAGAAAATGGTTCCAAAAATCCTGGCTCTACCCTTTCTGTTGCTGTCTATGCATCATCATTAAGTTGTAAGACTGCTGAAAAGCTAGGAAAATAATGTTTCTTTTTTATGTTTGTTTGTTTGTTTAGTGCTGGAGAGACCCAGGATCAACCCTGCATCCTGTCCCAAAGGATGGTGATGGTTATGTGCAAATTAATTTCTCTCACCTGAAATACCTCAGAATGAATTGAGAAGAAGAGAACCGTGTACTCTACTCTTTTTTTTTTTTTGAGCTCTTTGGAGTAAAAACCTTAACAAACTTACTGTATAGTAAAAACTACCTTATTTTTTAATCTGTCTATCTCTTATATCCCTTATTTGCCTACAGTATAAGATTTCACAAAAAGCTAAACCACTGCTTACAATAACTCAGATCATGTAAGCCCTTAATAACTTTAGCAGCATTGCCAGAGAAGATATTAAAATGACAAAGAAGAAACAGATAAATGGATGAAGCTCTGAAAACATATTTAAGGGATTGGTTTTTTTTTCTTTCTAAAATGCTAAAATTATTAGGAAGAAGGTATATAAGCAGGCTAATGTTATTTTTATAGGATGTATTTCACACTGGGGTACTTTGCCTAGAAAAAAAGGGAAAATTACAGTTTGAGAAAATGTCACTGAGAAACCTTAGGAATAATTGAAATAGCACGGTTTATTTTTTACATTATTTTGCAATAAAAGCCCTGCCCAAACAAGTGAAAAGCCAGGATGTTGAATGAATGGAAAGTGCCACTCCAAGCTCTAACATTTGACAAACCTTTGGGGGGGGGGGAATGACCTTGAAAGAAACTTAACTAAAGAGAAATGTGATTGAGATAAATGAGAGAGAAACATATATAGGTTTGTCTGTTTTGAAAACAATTAAATCAGAGAATGCTCTTTTTTTCCTCCCTTTTTCATGAGAGGCTCATCCAAGAAAGGGATGAAAGGAAATGCCTAGAATAGAGCTAAACAAATATGTCTAGATGGCCACCAGCTTGAAGAGGGATGAGACCAATTGATGAAGAATAAGACAGTCAATGGCTACCAGCATAAATACACTCTGCTGTCTCCTGGAACCGAGATGCCAAGCCTCAGAGTATTAATTGCTGGCAGGGCTTCATCTTCATGAAAAAGCTCTTCCCTAATGTGCAGCTTGGAGCTTCCCAGTAGCATCTGGTTAGCCACTCTACGACTGAACGCTCTACCAGGCAGGACTTTGGATTTTGATTTTGGCAAGCTGCTCCTTAATTTAGATGTTCACGCATAACATTCTCTCTCTCTGTCTAACACTGCATACTGTTTGAATATTGATTGTATGCAATATGTACATCTGGCAGCTTGGTCCACCTTCATCCCTCTGGATGCAGAATTCTGGGATGATACTATGTAAACCTGATCGATAATACAAGAAGAATTAAATATCTGTAAATACTGGTTTCAAACTTCAGATGTGGTTCAGTTACTTGTCTTGAGGCATGTCCTGGAGTGAAAACAGATATTAAACCAAATTAAAGCTACACATTGGGAACTGGGATATCAGAGAGTGAACAAAATACATGCCTCCAATTGGAAAAAGCTCAAAGTTACGCCAAATAGGCGTTATCTGTGCTATTTTATTTTATGGTGCATGAATAGCAAGCAGGCCTATTTAAATAACTCAGCAGAATTTCCACAATCATCATTTAGTATCATGGGGAGAGGAAGAAATGAACAGAGAGCGAGAAACAGAGGCTTGAAACTCTTTCAGTCTGATGATCAGAAGCAAAACTATTCTATATGTTCAGCCCTCCATTTCAGACAATCAGACTATATAGGACTGCAGAAATCAACAAACATTGTGGTATGAAGTCAGGAGACCCATATAACAAGGTGTTTTTCAGAACTATGCAACCCCCAAACTGGAGAAAATTGAGAGGTAAATGTAAATATATATATGCAGGTTCCAGTAAGATATATGCAGGAAGTTACATGTTCAGAAGGAATATATAAGTTGTTTTGACATTAAGAGTAGGCTCAAAGCACAGAAGAATTTAAGAATGGCAAAATGTCTGATCTACTGTAGCACTGTAGCCAAATGATTTAGCCCAGGTCCGCCTGATAATCAACCAGACATTTCCAAAAACCTACAAGCACCCCCAAACACACTGTTGTTTCCAGCAGCCCATATTCACAGGTAGCCATTTATAATGAATATCCATAACTATACCATTCTCTAAAAAAAATTGTCTACTTCCCTAAAAAGCTATCCAATTTGGCACTCATTGGGTACGTCTTGAAGAAGCAAATTTCATAAGACCACAAGTTCCCGGGTGTTCTAGAAGATCTGATCCTATTATAATGTATACATACTTACACAGATATTCATAACACACACACACAAACACACACACATGCAGACACATATAGAGAGATGAGGACACATTTATGCATTCATGCAATAATACTGAGAATTCAGCAAGAAGACGTTTGGCAGAAGGTTAGTCCTGCTTCAAATGTCAGCACAGATCTGTCCAGTGATTGGAACGACTGAAACAGAGCACCAGTTCTCTTCTATCATGTTTTACTATTGCAAATTTCAGAAACCCAACACCAAAGCCATGAATTTGAAATCCGATTCCCTGAGGAAATATACCATGCCTAATCATCTGTTTACCTCTGATTTATCAGAAAGCCCCATCCACATGAGGGGATAAAGCAGGGACTCTCTTTTGAAAACAGGGGCAAGATTTAGTTGCTTCGGGGCCATTGACATAAAGATGTTTAAATCTTCTATGATATAAAAAAAAAGTATTTCAGTTTTGTTACTGTTTTTTTTTTTAAATGTTGCAAGCATTTGTTTTTACATTACACCAAGATGCTTTGCTCTTCACAATACAGAAAACAGCTTTTGCATATATCACTGCTCCTCTTTCCCAGTACGGTGTGTGTGTTGACGGCAGCAACTCTCCAAACATTTTTTTCAGCTTTATCAGAAGATGCAGACAATCAAGCCTTTGCGTGCAAAAAGGACATTCTGTACTTAGAGAACTCTATCTTTCTGCTCAATTCTTACAAGGATAGAAATCAACTCTGTCCCAATACAAATGTAAGAATATCTGAAAGAAACTGCATGAGACAGTTCTTAGTTGATGTTCGCCAAGCATTAATTAAATGTCACAAGAGGTTCCAAAACAAACAAGAAAGAAAATGGGAGGAAATTGCCGATTAGTCAAAACAGCATGGCAATAAAAAAAAGCAAGTTTTATTTAATAAATATAATGTAAATTGCTTTATTTGACTTTATGTTCACAAAATAATTTTATTATATGTATGAAAGCAGCTTACAGGCAATAGAATTATGAAAACATTCACAATACTTGAGTAACACAGACCTGATTTAGGAAGTATATTTTTGTAGACCTAATTTATCTCTTCTGTTTCTCCCTTTCCTGACTACATTTCTCAATGAATGTTGCATTTTCTTCCAAAATCTGCGGAGGATTTTGCTATCATTCAATCATCATCCCCATCCTGTTTGTATGTTACTTTCGTAGCTTTAACATTCATTCTTTTTATTTAATATGATTAAGGGAAGGTAGGATGAATTTTGGTTCCAAGGGAGCAAAAGGAAAATAAATCTTGGCCACTCTAGGAACTTGCAGGAATCTTGAGGAGGAGTTTTGTTGTTCCTTTCATTTTGTGAGAATACGAAACCAGAACGAGGCACTATTTTCTATGCAAGAGGCAGTGAACAAAAGTGAAAATTAAAACAAGCAGACTTAAGACAAACTGCGCTGCTTCACATGGTACTAGCATTCCTACGTTGCTGGTTTTGGTACCAATTTCATAAGAGCACAGAATAGTTTGCTGGATCAGACTAAGTGGCACTGCACCCTCACAGTGGCAGGACAGAGGCCTCTTGGAAGTTGGCCCTCCTTCTCGCTGGCATTTCGAAGCATAAGCCTGCACAGTTTGAAGCTCCATTTAACTATCACACAGAATATTTGTAAATAATTGTAAAAGGGGTTAATTATTCCCCCCCCAAAAAAAAAATATTGAAATAAGAGAAATCTAAGAGGATTAGTTCAAAATATTAAATAGAGGTGAGGTTTTATTTTTTAGATCATCGTATCTTTAAATTTGTGTTCATTTTTCATCAGTATTCCTCTTAGACCAGTATGCTACTGTATCTACAGTTTCACATGCTGACGTTCAAACAAAGTCAACATAGACTGAAACTTGAAAATTAAACCTCAGCTACGATTTTTGTTTCTAGAAGATCATAGTTTGTATAACTTATCATTCAAGTGATTCTGATCTTCTGCTTCAGAAAGAACCCACAAAACACCTCTCTCTTTTTGCGGAGCAAAAGGTACTGGAGATTTATCCCCTTTGTTGCGTTTGGAGCACCTACAAGTTCCAGAGTTAGCTAGACGAAGCTGATTTTGTAAATTCTCCCTTTTTTTCTTCTGAATAAAGTGCTGACTAGTAAACAGATCAAAAATGCAATGAATAACACCATACATACAAATATCCTATTTTTTTCAACATATATTAAAATAAGATAAAGTCATGTTTGTTTAAACATATGAAAAAATACCCATTTAAATAATAAATAAAGCCAATATTGACACATAATCTTCCTACTATTAAAAATATCCCATTCTTATTATAAGGCTGTATTGATGTTCAACATTGTTTTGAAAGGCATCCACCTAATCTGACAAGTTATCAAATTTTTCTTGCAATGTATAAACACCCACAAATGACTATGCTAGTCAAATGGGAATCTCGTATAAACCGATTACATTTTATTCACACAGAGAAGTATAATTTGTTTCCCCAGGTCTGTTTCTGCAAACATGTATCCACTTAAAACTCTTCCCCCCCCCTTTTTTTTTTTTTTGCAGTTACACTGTACCTACATATTTGATTCATTTCCATTCAAGGTGAACAACATAGAACAATCTTTAAATACAATGTATGAAAGGTGGAATTCTTTTTAAAATGTTATGCTTTTGTCAAACAGCAGCTGATTAAGCTCTGGATTTTTATGTGATGGCTTGGATTCTCACAATAGCACACCTGCTTGCTAAAAACTGACAAAAAAAAGTTGAAAACCTTTCTTGAATGATCACTTTTTTTTTTAATGAGTCAACTTTACACCTCAGGTTTTATGCTGGCCATTTTGCGTGATTGGGTTGATCTTTTCCAAAGACACGTCAGCCTCAAAATCCAAAATACCTGATAGGGTTGGAGAAATTTTTTCCAAGGTTTTGGTAAATACCCCCTCCTCTTCTTTTTTCATCATGTCTTCTTCTTCTGGGCAGAGAACCGAATGGGGGATCAAATAGACAAAATTGCACTCTTTGGGGCTGGACCCTCTCGGCTCAAGCTGACTCGAAAAACCCATACCCCCGTTATTGTTGATACTAACTGTCTCTATCGCATGAATGGAGAAAGGACAGAGTCTATAGCAGCCAAGAAGAGTGGAAAACGCCTTGCGGAAATCTGCATTGAAGGCATAAATGATCGGGTTCAAGGAAGAATTGGCCCATCCGAACCAGACGAAAACATCAAAAGTGGCAGAACTTATACAAAATGGCTCTGCTCCCTGGGATGAGATACTGGGCTCACAAAAGGGCACCATGCAGTTCAGGATGAAGAAAGGTAGCCAACAACATACAAACACTCCCATGATCACTGACAAAGTCTTTAAAACTTTAGTCTCTCTCTTGAAGGACATTTTGAAGGAGCTTTCTGGCTGCTGGCCATCCATACTGTTCCTGTTGCCAGCAGGGGTTTGACAGTTCTTAGCATGCACAGCTGCTCGTTCCAAGGCTGAGATACGCCGTATTTGCTTTTGAGCAATCCTATATATCCTTGTATAGGTGACTATCATGATGGCCACTGGGATGTAAAAACTAATAAGAGAGGAAGAGATGGCATACATCCTGTTTAAACTGGAATCACAGTTGTCCATAGCCACACCTTGGAAACTGGCATTTAAGTCTAAAAAACTTGTGGTTTTAGCTTTGTGCCAGTTCAGTTGTACGGGGATGAAGGAAATCAACACAGACAAGGTCCATGCCACACTGATCATGACAAAGGCTGCCCTGGGGGTCATTTTCCTCTCGTACCTAAACGGGCTGGAGATGGCCCAATATCTGTCCACGCTAATCACACACAAATTTAAGATGGAAGCTGTGGAACACATGATGTCAAATGCCACCCAGATGTTACAGAATGATCCAAAAGGCCAGAATCCAGCTATCTCAGCCACAGCTTTCCAGGGCATGACCAACACGGCAACTAAAAGGTCTGAGACTGCCAAAGAGATCACAAAGAAGTTGGTCACCTTGGACCTCAGGTGGCGAAACCTAATGACAGCTGCGCAGACCAAGGTGTTGCCTAGGAGTGTGGAAAGGATCAGCAAGGAGAGGAAGCAGCCGGTGAGGATTCGGAAGCAGGAATCTCTTTTCACAAGCAACCCTTCCCCGTCCATAGTGGTGTTGTTCCAAATCATCTTTCCTTCTCAGGCAAAATCATGTCACAGGCCTAGTAGTGGCTTCAGCTCCTCATGTATCTACAGAGCTTACAATTTAATTGCTCAAAACCAGGCAGGCACCCTAAGATTCGGGCTCAAGTCTCTGGTCTTGGGTGGATCCCTTTGCTTTCTCTCTCAAAAAACAAAAACTTTAAAAAAACAAAAACACACAGATAATCCATCACAAGTATCTGAACTTGTTGATCACATCAGGGCTTACCCTCCCTCCCGACCTACCCTCTGTCTCTGCCTTTTTTTAAAAAAAAACACTCTTCTTTTAAATATTAGCCAATAATAGAATATTCTTAACAGGAACAGAATATTCTTAGAAGGGGAAAATCCTCAGAAAATTCTGTCTAGAGCGTAATCACTTTTCAGCTCGCACCTTTTCTCAGTTAAATAGATTAATGATTCTTTTAACTAGCCCTTCTGCTCTAATGAAGTGTAACTCTTCCAGTGTTTTAGTTGCTGATACAATTTCTCCTCCCTCTAATTGATGGACATCTTCAACCCACTTCATACCTTTCTGCTCTGAAATTAAAACATCAGTTCTGCCTTTATACGTAGCCTCGGGACTCAGTTCCTTTCATTGCTCCAAATAGTTTAATAAAGATTCATCGTCCTAGAGGCAAAGAAAATAAATTTACATTTTAAAACATTCAAAGGGTTTATAGAAAGATCATAGTTTTGCATAAAGAAGAAATTCTCCATCCTACCTTTAGGACTTCTGATGCTCGTGTCTAATCCAGGGAAATATATATATATATATATATATTTCTTTCGACTTTATATTTAGGATTTGAATTGCATGGCAAGACAATGGGTTACAATCACAGCAAGCAAATGCATTGCTTTGGGAATAATATCCTGGTGGAAGAATGCTAGGCAGGCATTGATTTTTTAGCAAAAGCCATCAGACTAAACTTTGAGGACTCTTCGGATTTAGCCTTCTCAGGACATGGACAAGTTCCTTCAATTCCAGCCAGCCCTTATGATTCATGTGCAAACTCTGTGCATCAAAGTAGTCCCGTCTGGATGTTCATCACCCAAGTCACGCTTTGTACATCCTGTTGAAATGCCCCATCAGGATGAAATCATCCAAAGCAAAGACATGATATTTCCAGTTTTCTGGCAAAGGTCTTGAAAAGTGTTGATAGTCTTTTAGTTTTCATTGGAAGAATGAAGGAAAAGAGTAAGGACAATCCAGAGTTCAGGTCCCTTTAGACCTGGATGTTTCAGCTACAGCCCATTCATTGCTTCTCAGACATTAGGTGTAATGGTTCCTTTTCCTTCAAATGCATCCAGAGAGAGTAGTTGCCTCAGATTCTTCTGTGCTCTAATCTTAAACATGCATCTATGATCTGACAAGTTTTCTCTTCAGCTCGCCAAGCCAACAGTCCTGAAAGTATTGGCTTCATTTTGCCTGGAGTGATAGAGAACAACATAACCCGGCATGGAAAGATTTGTTTGCTTGAGGTCTCTTTCCTAAATCTCAGAGGAAGGACACCCAGGCATGAATAACGCTATAAAGCAAAATGCACTTAGATATCCTGGCCTTAAAATCAAGCATCTTCTCTTGCAGGAAGCTGTCTTTCTCTCATCTTCTTCTATAGCACAGGACAAAGATACTGTTCTCCCTATGTGTGAAGGAACAATGGGAAATTAAATACCACGATATTCAAAATTTGAATATGCCGTCTTAATTTTAACTCCCCACTGCCACTGAGGTTGCGTAGTGGCATGCAAGATCCTGCTCATCTTTCTAAACAGTCAAGGTATATAGATTTATCCCCCAGTCATAAATAAATGGACAAATATACTCCCAAGTGATCTTTAAAATTACTCAGCCGGTTGTATCAGGCATCCAATTTTCAAAGCTATTTGTGCAGACTCCAGGGACAATTGTGCTTGGCCACACATGTGTATAAATACTTCAGGATGCCTGAAATATGCTCATTCTCCAGAACATATGCATTTTCATTCTTTTAGATCATGAAAAGATTAGATTATGAAAAGAAAAACAAGGGTGGGGGGGGGGAAATCAGAACGCTCTAATGCTAACACACAGTCAAGCCACAGAACCTGCCTGCTTATGAACCCAATCCAGCTGCCATAAACAAAGAGCATGCATAACTTGAGTTGACGCTAAGGGATGAGGCATGAACTTACCAAATAGTGAAGTTGTTTATGAGAGTGAGCCATTCCAGAGTGCTGATGGTACAAACTCCCAGCTGAAAGAGCAAGACTCACTTCACCTTTTTGCCGCGGTGTATTTCTGCTTCTTTTCTTTCCTCTCTCCCTCCCTCCCGTTCTGCACTCCACAGCAAGGCACATTCACTTTCTCTTTATGTGATTCATTGTGTTGTTCACCAACTTCAGCAACTCAGATTTCACTGTGAAGCTGGCCCCCTCTTCTGGTGGAAATGAGATAGGCATACCCACAAGAACAGAATTATCCCCATTATCATCATTATGATCGTCCCCATCATGCTGTTGTGTTCCTGGGAAGGGGAGGGAAGAAGGGAAGGGTAAACATTGGCTTGTTCCTTTCTTAGAATATTTCCTTCTCAAAGCAAATTGAAACCTCTGGGAGAGGAGAAGGCAACAGAAGAATGAGTTTGGAAGCGTCTGGTCCACATAAACTCTGAGTGGCAGCAGGTTAAAAAAAACTTCCATCAGAGCAAGCCTGTTTGAACTCTGACAAACTCCCAGAAATGATATATTTCACCCTTGAATTGGGAATTTTTTGGAAGAATACTTTCAAGGTTTTGGGACTCATTTGCTAAATACATTCACTTAATAAATAGATCATATGCTGCTAGGCAGTTTATTCTATTTTATCTTTAATCAGAATATTACCCTTAATCCCAGCCATATAGTAACTGCCTTCTGCTTAAAAAAAATGGTTTGCTAAATGACATCAGAGTTTGCTAAGAGACATAGATTTAAAGCCTGATTTGCTCTTTAGACGGAATTCAGAATTGCAATGAAATAGTTCCCAGACTCTGGTGGCCGGCCTTGGAAAATGCTACTATCATTGTATGCTGGACAGGATCCAGAGTCAAAACAAACAAAATACTAAAGAGGAAGGAACTGCTTCTTGCTTGTGAGTAGTGACTGATTCAGAAAATAACCATCTTTTTGAAAAACATTCTTAGCCGCTAGAAAGTCTGCTGTTCCAAGACAACGCAGTAACCTGTCAAAAGCCTTGGACCTGGTTTTTGAACCGTCCCCAAGGTTGCCACTGAACTGTAAATTCTAATGTAAACAAAGGGGAACATAGTGAAGCATAAGAGACCAGCTGATTGATTTAATTATATTTTGACCTGGCCCTCTCCCTCCTTTTGGCATGTAGCCCTGGCACATTTCTGAGCAGAGAATTGAAACTTGCTGTGCATTTCTGCAATAACTCTTATTTCCTATCTCTCTCCTTCCTTCCTTCCTTCCTTCCTTCCTTCCTTCCTTCCTTCCTTCCTTCCTCCCTCCCTCCCTCCCTCCCTCCCTCTCTGCCTGCCTCCCTTCTTCTTCCCTTCCTATCCAGGAAAGGAATTGAGAAATAACTTTTTTTGTTTTAAATAAAAGAAAATCTTGACACAACGTTCAGTCAATATGATCAGTATGAAAGGCTTCAAGTGCTGAGGATAACTGATTTATTGAGACACTCCACTTTAATGGAATGAAGAAGGAAAAAGCTCCACTATCTCTCAGTAAGCCAGTGGAGGCCTAAGCTGGAACAAACTAGCTGAAATGTACCCAGAGGTTTGAAGGTTTATTTCTATGGACTGAAAGGAGTTTGTCTCCAGTGAAACTCTCACTGTTTGCCTTCACAATTGTTTGGGGATGGGATGGGATGGGATGCAAAAGGTTGGAGATGTACAGGGAGTCCTCGACTTACAACGGTTCAAAGTGATTGTTCAAAGTTACAACAGCACTGAAAAAAGTGACTTCTGACCGTGTTTCACAGGTACGACCTTTGCAGCATCCCCATGTCCAAAATGCCAGATGCTTGGCAACTGGTTCATACTGATGACTGTTGCTGTGTCCCAAGGTCACAGCAGACCCTCTGACAAGCAAAGTCAATGGGGGAAGCCAGATTCACTTAGCAACCAGGTTACTAATTTATCAGCTGCAGTGATTCACTGAACAACTGTGGCAAGAAAGGTCATAAAATGGGGCAAAACTCACTTAACAAATGTCTTAACAACAAAAATGTTGGACTCAAATGTGGGCATAAGTCGAGGACTAGTCAATATTTGGCCTGAACAAAGAACAGTTTGGAGCCAAAAAAGCAATGCATTATTTAGGCTTTTTTTTTTTTTAATATAAAACACTGACTATCTGTTGTGCACTGCCATTCTCATCATTTATTCATCACAAAGTATGTGCTCTTTAAGCATAATAACTATTGAAAAGTATGTCTGTGTTAGTGTAACAAGAACCAGCAGAATTTATAACTAAAGACTTACACTAAGTCAGAAGAAACTACGAAGAGAGGTTGTTCTGCCAGAGGTTATTTTCTCCTTGATGGTTCCTTGATTAGCATATTGTTTTCTGCTAGGATATTGTTTTCAGGGTTTAGTGGTATTGTTTTGGTATTGGTATTGTTTCCAGCAGAAAATATCCCAATCAAGGAACTTCCAAGGAGAAAACCACAACCCCACCAACATTGGCAGGGCAAGCTACTGTATATAAACAGAGAACAAACCCCACACTCACTAACACTGAGGATGTTACCTAATCAGATAATGAAACATCTGCAAGCAAACAAGCAAGCTCAGGGAGCACCAAGAACTCAATAGACTCTGCCTCTACTTGGTTCATTACAACCCAGGACCAACGGAGAAACATCAACAAAATTTCTCCATAGATTTTCAATCCATGCACCATAAACTCTATACTATCAATAAAACACTTTATGCATTTACTAGTCAGATAATAAGATTGGAGTTTTTAAAACCCCATTATTATTATTATTATTATTATTAGTAGTAGTAGTAGTAGTAGTAGTAGTAGTAGTAGTAGTAGTAGTAGTATTTCAGAGTTAGTAGAATGTGCCAGATTGATGGAATGCTGGGAACCATTTAGCACAATCTCAAGACTGAATTTCTCAATGCATTCTTTCCCTCTACATTTCATTTTAATGTATGCTGATTAGTGTACATTCAAAGTGACAATAAAGTTATTATTCTATTCTATTCTTGATGTGACTTAATCCACGACTGCAAGGTTGCACAACTTTGTGGAGGTGGGGGGGGGGAGCCACGTTTCACCTCTGAGGAGTGGTCTAAGAGCTAGCATCCCCAAAGTGACAAACACTAAATTTGATTTAATATGATTTTCATTTAAATTAAGCTTAAATTCAATTCAGATAATGTAGTTTGTACAATTACCCATGAGTCACTTGTTTAATAATGTTACATTAAAAAGTACAAGCCTCTGGAGGAGGCGTATGCAATCCTGAAGCTTTACTGTATTCTTCTCTCTGTTTGTTCAAGGGTTAGTAATTTTCAGTTATGCTTCCAACACTTCTTTGGCAGTAATATAGGCTACATTAAAAAAGATTGTCTGAGGAGTAGGCATGGGATAAACTTTTCTCATGCCCTCTCGTTAAGATCTGCATACATTAATTAGCCTTGATAGAAGGCCAAACTACAGCTGATTTTAATTGAGTAAATATGTATGTTTCTGCTAAATGAGAAGGCATCACGGGAAAACAAAGCTTAGTTTATTTTGCCTGAGCTACTTTTACAAAGAGCAAAACCAAACGTACCAGAAAATACACAAAATTATGAAAAGTTATAAACAAGTGCTTACATAAAGATTTTAAGGGTATCAGCATTGCAGAGCAAGAAAATTTCATTACTAGATTTTCAAATCTATAGCAACTAACATATTGGTTTTTTTAAAAAAAATCAAAACTTGTTTTGTAAATAAAAGAGGGGAGAAACCATCATCAAATTAAAAAATACTTCTTCCTGACCCAAACTCTGGCTGCATCATTTCTTAAATGATCATAACGCTAATACTCTATATTGTGTTATTACTAATTATTATTATGGTTGGTAGCACAGTCATCCAGACGTTTAGACTGGATTTGGCATATTTATTCACCCTATTGGGTCCTTTTCAAGAACCTGGGATAGGCAGATCTTGTCTGATGGTTTTAAAGGTATTTTTGCAGGATGTAAGCTGTTCCAACTAAAGCTGTCTTTTCAAACTGATTGATGGTGATATTGTCAATGCCAGTGTTGTTAAAGTGGTGCTTCAGGTGTTTTAGGATTGCACCTAGGGCACCGATTAAAATGGGTACTATCTTGGTTTCTTTTGCCACAGTTTGCAGGTCTTTGCATTTTGTGATTTTTTCCCCCAGTTCTTTCTCTTCTGTTCTGCTACGTCCAAGTACTGCAATGTCCACCATCCAGAATTTTTTTGTCTTTTTTTACAGACAGTTATTAAATCTAGGGTGTTATGTGACAGGTGCGTGTCTGTTTGAATTCTTCAGTCCCAGAGCACTTTTAGCTTCTCCATTTTCTATTATTTTGTCTATTTTGTGGTTACTATGGTAAATGGCATTTCTTGCAGATATTCCAATGCATCATTGTTGCTACTTTGTCATGCCATTGTTTGTAGTCAGTCTGTGCAATCTTGCAACAGTTAACTAGGTGGTCCACTGTTTCTTCAGCTTCTTTGCAGAGGTGGCACTTGCTGTCTGTTGCTGGCTTCTCAATTCCGGTTTTGTATGCATTTGTTCTTAAGGCTTGGTCTTGTACAGCCAGAATTAGCCTTTCTGTGTCTTTCTTCAATTTCCTGCTTTTAGTCATTGCCAGGTCTTGTTGTTATCTGTTTGTCTTTTTTTTTTTTTTGCCTTGTCATGTCCCTTTTCTATACTGATTTGATATTTCCTGTAAGCCAATTTGGTTTCTTCAATATTCAGTAAGCCTTCTTAGTATTCTAGCTTCAGTGCATCTTCTTTGCTATCCTTCAGATATTCTTCCAATGGCCTTTTTTCTTCTTCAACTAGCTAGCCTATTTGCAACAGTCCATGCCCACCTATTTTCCTTAGTAAGTAGAGTCTGTCAACATTGCTGTGTAGATGAAGGGTAAGATTTACTGTCAGTACTTTTACTGTCTTCATATTCTGACCTTTTAGTTCTGCTTGAGTCCAGTTCACTATCCCAACTGTGTTATCTAATGACTGGAATTGCTCAGGCATTAATTGCCTTAATGTTTTTTTTTCTCCACTGAGTTTGGACTTTAAGATCTTTTCTCTTGATGTATTCACTTCTAAACTTCTTCACTTCAATGTGCTTAATCTTATCAGCTTGAAGGATGCTCAGGTATTTGTAGCAAATTGTTTTCATCCAGATTCTTGATATTATTTCCATAGGTGTTCATTCCTTCAGTTTTCATTATTTTTCCCCTGTTGATGGTCAGAATGGCACATTTGTTCAGTCCAAACTCCATTGCAGTATTTAGCTGTGTATATGGACAATGTTGAGGAGCGATTCTATTTCAGAAAGTGTTTTTCCATACAGCTTCAGATCATCCATGAAAAGGAGCTGGAATATCCTGGCAAATGGTTTTAAATATTTGATGGCCATGGCCTGAGAGAAATGAGTGCAATGTCAAACAATAGTGGTGACACTGAATTTCCTTGAAAGATTTCTTGATATTAACCTCTCCCAGTCTATCGCCATTGACCACCAACTGTGCCTTTCATTGCACCATTGAGCTTTGCACAAAACCTCTGATGTTTTTTACTGATTCCTGTTATTTTTAGGCCCTATTATCCAGTCATGTGGCATGGAGTTGAATGCCTTCTTGTAATCACTATGCACTACATTCAAGTTTGTCTTCCATTTTTTGCAATTTTTCAGAATCATCTTATCAATTAGGAGCTAATCTTTTGTTCATCTAATGTTTAGGCCGTTTCCTTTCTGCTCATGTGGAAAGAGTTTATTTTTAGTTAGAAGGTGTTAGTTTGCATCAGCTATCGCACTAGTTAGCCAGTTGAAAGTTGTTGGCAAGCAGGTAATTGGTTTCTTGGTGCTGCCCCTTTCTTTGGATCATTCATTATCAGGTAGGATTTGCCAGATGTTAACCAAACTTCAATTTCATCTCTTTGGTGAAAATTGAAAGTTGTTCAACTGCTTGGCAATGAATGGGTATAGACCAGTCAGATGTTTCAAACAAAAACTATGCAGTTCATCGTCACCTAGTGCTGAACAACTATTGATCTTCCTTGCCCTTTTCTCCACCATTTCTGCTTATTGGTATTACGAATACCAATGTGAGTTAATTGTTTTTCTTGGTTTTAATCTTATGTTTGTTGCCCAGAGATGCAACTGTGAGACAGACAGAGAAACAGTTAATAGCATCATATGCTAAAAATCTATGGTGCAGTGGTGAACAGTACAATTTAACTTGTTCATTACAATGGAAACAACATTTACATATCTATTGTAATATAAACCTATGTGGGGGGACCCTTTGTTTTTTATATATATATATATATATATTCTTAGATTTCATGTATTTTGTTATACTGTTTTATATTGTGTTGCATTTATTTTCATTTTTTAAAAGTTTATAAATATATTATAGCAATAAACAAATTGGGGGGGGACAGTATACCCAAGTCAAAACATGTGTTTTTACCATTTCCGTTTTAATTTACTGAAATGTACTTGTATCCTCTTCATGCAGAAAATTGTTCTCCCTGAACATTCAGCCTGGGAATCCATTTGGCTTCAAAAAGACAATTCAATTATTCACTTCAAGCTCAGATAGCAGCATCCAGCCGATGCTCCCTGATCTCAAAACTAAGTAAGTCAGACCTGATTAATAGTTTGATGGAATCTTAGTGCTCTAAGCTAGACTGGGAAGATAAATATATATCCCAGTAGAAGTCAATGGCAGGCTACTTCCATATTGTTGTCATCATATGGATGCATTCATCTAATCATCAGGAGTCAAACTCACTTTGAAAGTATCTTCACCTCCACCTTTAGATTTTAAGAGGGAGGTTTGAATATAATAAAGAAGGAACATGAAAGAAAGATAAAGCCCAGTAACACCAAGCTGCTATAACTGCTATAGGCACTTTTGGGTTCTGGGACAATATATTCAATCTTGTCTACAATTTCCTATCTTTATCTTTCCGTGTCTGTGCCTTTTCATTTCACTGGGAAACCCAAAGACAAGGCCCACGATTTCTAGTTTACATTACCATTTGTTTAATATGTATTCTCTGAGGTAGAAATAATTAATGCCAATAAGTGATTATACTAATATTCTTGCAAACAAATTACTGAAAGGCTTTGACTTCATTTTTCTCCTGCCAAGGGGATTGCTAACAAACTTTCATTGCAGAGTGCATGCATCAACATGATTTATTCAGTAAAAGGTCAAGTTCCTTTAAAGAATACCATGCTGGTTCAGGCAGATTAATTAGCAAAAATGAGATTGAATAAAAACAGCAAGGGAACAGGGATAATTCAGAAGAATTAAACTATTTTGAGGCATTATTCATCTCCTGTTGATTATATTGATTATAAATATGCAGTGCTTCAGAAACAAAACTTTTATAATAATAATAATAATAAAGTTGGAAGGGACCTTGGAGGTCATCTAGTCCAACCCCCTGCTCAGGCAGGAAACCCTATACCATTTCAGACAAATGGCTGTCCAGTCTCTTCTTAAAAACTTCCAGTGTTGGAGCATTCACCGCTTCTGGAGGCAGCGTTGATTCCACTGGTTAATTGTTCTAACTGTCAGGAAGTTTCTCCTAGTTCTAGGTTGCGTCTCTCCTTGATAGTTCTCCGTCGTTGCTTCTTGTCCTGCCGCACGCACTTTGAAAAAAGCTTCACTCCCTCTTCTTTGTGGCGCAACCCCTGAGATATTGGAACACTGCTATCATGTCCCCCTCGTTCCTTATCTTCATTAAACTAGGACATACCAAATTCCAGCAAAAACGTTCCTCATATGCTTTAGCCTCCAGTCACTAATCATCTGTGTTGCTCTTCTCTGCACTCTTCCCGAGTCTCAACGTCTTTTTTACACGTAGGTGACAAAACTGGATGCAGTTCCAAGTGTGGCCTTACCAAGCATTGTTAAAGTGTGTAATACTTCCACGTGATCTTGAGTCTCATCCTCTGTTAATGCAGCTAGTTAGCACTCTGTTGGCTTTGCCAGCCTGCAGCACACTTGTGGGTCATATTTAAGTGATGTCCACTAGGACTCCAAGGTCCCTTTCACAGTTACTGCTATTGAGCAAGGAACCCCCTATACTATACCTGTACATTTGGTTTTTCTTGCCTAAATGTAGAATCTTGCTTTTTTCACCATTGAATTTCATTTTGTTAGATAGTGCCCAGTGTTCAAGTCTGTCCAGATCCTCCTGTATCTTAAGCCTGTCTTCTGGAGTGTTGGCTATTCCTGCCAGCTTGGTGTCGTCCGCAAATTTGATGAGTTCCCCATCTATCCCCTCGTCCAAATCGTTGATGAAGATGTTGAAGAGCACTGGGCCCAGAACAGAGCCCTGGGGCACCCCACTACACACTTCCCTCCATGTAGATGAGGTTCCATTGAGGACCACATGCTGAGTACGGCCGGTCAGCCAGCTACGGATCCAAATCGGTGGTGATGCTGTCTAACCCACATTTTTTCTAACTTATAAAGTAGTAGGTTGGTGATCTACGTATCAATGCCTTCACTGAAGCCAAGAAATTATATCCACAGCATTCCTCTGAACACTAATTCTTGTCATTGGTCAAAAAAATGCGAATAAGATTGTCTGGATGATCTGTTTTGACAAACCCATGTGGCTTTAGTAAATGACTTTGTTTGCCTCTAGAGTTGCTGATTCGTGTTTGTTATCTTTTCCAGAATCTCCCGGTATTGAGGTCAGGCTGATAGGTCTGTAAATTTCCTGGGTCCATTTTTTTTCCTTTTTGAAGATCGGGAACTACATCAGCTCTTTCCAGTCCTCCGGTAATTCCCCAGGCTCCAGGGATCTTTGAAAGATATAGTTCAGTGGTTCTGAGATCACATCTGCCAGTTCCTTCAGAACCTTGGGGTGTTATCCATCTGGTCCTGATGATTTGAACTCGTCTAGGGTGGAAAGGTGCTCACTTACCATTTTCTTGCCTATCTTAACTTGTGTTCCTAATCTGTTTTTTACCGTACTGTTTTTGATAGGTTGGACTGTTTTTTTCCTTTGTGTAAAGACAGATGCAAAAAATGAGTTAAATAGTTCTGCTTTCTCCCTGTTGCTTGTCACCTTCTTGCCACTTTCTCCCACTAATGGACCAATCATTTCCTTAACTTTTTTCTTGTTTTTTACATGTTTGAAGAAGCTTTTTTGTTTATTTTTGACGCTTGGTCGCAAGCCTTAGTCATTTTGAGCACCTTAGCTTTTTCCTCACTTCACCTTTGCAGGCTCAGGCTATTTGCTAATATTCTGACTTAGTTATGTGCCCCTCTTTCCACTTTCTATACTTGTCCTTTTTATCTTTCAATTTACCAGAGAGTTCTTTATGCAGCCATGCTGGTTTCTTTTGAGAGCTGTCATTTTTCCTCTTTGTTGGTATTGTGCTAGACTGGGCTTTTATTATCTCGCTTTTCAAAATTTCCCAAGCTTCTTGAGTTGTTTTCCCCTTGAGGATTCTCATCCATGGAATCCTTCCCAAGCCCTCTCTAAGTTTATTGAAATTAGCTCTCTTAAAGTCAAAGACTCTAGTTTGACTGTGTTCTATTGCTTGTGCTTCCATAATGTTGAATTCCAATATTGCATGATCACTTCCTCCCAAGCTTCCTGTGGCTTCAACACCTTCTATCATTTCATCTCTGTTAGTGAGAATTAGATCCAAAATGGCTAATCCCCTAGTTCCCTTCTCTACTTTTTGGAAGACAAAGTTGTCTGCTAGGTTTGCAAGGAATCTGTTTGATCTTCCACTTGGTGCAGAGTTTGTCTCCCAGTTGATGTCAGGGTAATTAAAGTCCCCCATTACTATTGTGATGTGCTTCCTACATACCTTAGTTAGCTGACTAGCAAAAAGTTCATCTATTTCCTCTGTTTGGTTGGGTGGCCTGTAGTATACACCTATGGCAATGTCATTTTCCCCCCTTTTATATTGACCCAAATGCATTCAAGACAGTTTTCATCATTGTTGTGCTCTATATCTGTAGAGATGTAGTTATTTCTTACATATAGAGCAACTCCGCCTCCTCTTTTATTTGGTCTGTTTCTTTTAAATAATTTAAATCCCTCTAGCTGTGTGTTCCATTTGTGGGTTTCATCCCACCATGTTTTCGTAATGGCAACAATATCATATCTGTCCTCATTAACCTGAATTTCTAGTTCACCCTGTTTGCTGTTCATACTCTGTGCATTGGTGTATAGACATTTAAGTCCTTTATGACTGATCCTGTGTTCACTTTCTACGTAACCTGTGTGGCGCCTGAGTTCCCCTGTTGTCTTACCACCTATTTGGTTAGTGCACTTTGTGTGGCACTCGCTGTTAGAAGCTTGATTTTGCTTGACAGCAAGGTTGATATTCTTGTCCACACACACATCTATGTTACATGCACTGTTAGCCCTATAATTTTTAGATTGCCAGGGACAGGGATGTTCTGTATCAATTAACTCACTGTCCCCGCTGTTTAGTTTAAATATTCCTCCAGAAAATCTGTGAATTTATAGCCGAGTAACTCAGTCCCTTTCTTTGATGGATGCAAACCATCTCTTTTGTGCATTTTTTCATTGGACCAGCTACAGACATCGTGACTAATATATCCAAAGCCTTCCCCTTTACACCACTCCTTTAGCCACATATTGAATTGTGCTATACGCTGGCCTTTTCCATTTTGCTCCTTATATACTGTTAAAAATTCTGAAAAAGTAAGCCTACAGCCTATTCTGCTAAGTTCCTGCCCCAAGCTCTGGAAATCATTCTGCACAGAGAGTACATCTTTTTGGGACAGATCGTTAGTGCCAAAATGTACAATAGCCTCCACATTGATTAAAGTTCTGTCCTATTGAATTGTGTGGATCTGTGGTTTTGCATGCATAACTTGGAATGCCTCAAAATATATTAGTCATAACAATTCATGCAGTGGGTAGAAAAAGGGTCACAGATCTCCATCCTCATCACACGTTCAGAATAATTATAAGCATGGCATCTGCAGAAATGCATACATACAGTATATACATGCAAAATTCTTTCTGTATAGCTGGGTACCTTGCTGTTCCAGAGTTTCCTCTTTGGCTGTGAGAGATTGGAAAGAGAGTGCCACAAATGAGCCTACCTCAACCTATATACACACTGGACTGTCAAAATAAGGCCAGTACTGCTATTAGGCACAGTACGGCTAGCAAGTAAGGTAGAAAATGCAATGGGGCATATGTCCGGCTACCATTTCCAAATGTGTCACAGAGAAACCCCTTGGAGAAAGACTTTGATCAAGGAAAGGACCTGTTGTATGCTCACTCATTGCTTCACCTCCCTACTGTATTGTTGTCATGATTCAACAGTCTGCATTTTACCATCCTTCAAAAGGTGTCAAACAGAGAGTGAGCAAATAGTCAAGGAATGGTGGTAGCTTCAAGTGAAGTGGCAGATATTGTCTCATCTATCGGAACCATGACAGAGACAATATCTGCCACTTGAAGCTACCTCTTTCTGTTCACCACCATTCCTTGACTATTTGCTCACTCTCTGTCTGACACCTTTTAAAGAAAAGAAAGATGGGTCGCTGAGATTGAGGGAACTTCAGTCTTGGTTTAATGTCATGGTTCCGATAGATAAGACCAGTAAAAATAGAACTCCAAGGCAAGAGGTTTCCTTAAAGAACATATTTATTTGGCTACAAAGTATCAGCACGATCAAAAGTGAAACCAAGACTGAAGTTCCCTCCAAAAGGTTACAATGTTACAAAGTTGAACTTCCCACCCCAGTAAAATGTCATAAATCACATTCCCCAATTAACTACCTTGGCGGGCTATCTAACGGAAGCTTCAACCCGCCAAAATTCAGGCGGCAATGACCTTGGTTCCCACAGGACCAAGGACTAAGTACACAAGTGATGTGTACTTTAAACAAATTACAAGAGGCAAAATTAAGGACAAATGCAATTAAAATTATTCCAAGTGAGAGAAGTAACATGTTTGCAACTGGGCTTCTCCCAATGTAGATTCAGTTCCAGATGGAAGGGACCTTATATTGTAATGGGTTGTTTATTTCCTGAACAATAGAGAACAATATTGGATGCATATACATAATTCAGATTAAACTGCAAATAAGAATGGAAGACCAATTAGATTCATATTTGAAAAAGAATTGTCACTGTAAAGTAATTGTGGGACCTTAAGTCAGCATCACATTTAGTTATTATTATAAATGTCTTTGGAAATATAAGATGTTAGGGTTAGGGTTGCTAAGCATGATGGCTGTTAAGTGAGCTGTGCCTCATTTTACAACCCCTTTTTGCCATCGTTAAGTGAATCACTGCAATTGTTAAGTGAATAACATAGCTCCCTCCATTGACCATGCTTGTCAGAAGCTTCTCGGAAGTCGCAGATGGCAATCATGTGATTCTGAGGTGCTGCAGCTGTCATAAATACATGCCAGATGCCAAGAGCCCAAATTTTGATCACGGGACTCTGCAATGGCCTTAAGTGCAAAGACCAATTGTAATTTACTTTTTTTCAGCGCCGTTGTAACTTTGAACAGTCATTAATGGAATGGTTGTAAGTCAAGGATTACCTGTACGTCTTCCTGTGTATCTGAGTTTCTGGATAAAAAGAACAACTAGTAGTAGTAGAAGTGTTTTATTGTCCTTACAGCAACAGGGTGAATAGCAATTTCTGAGACAAAATGCAAGTGAAGACAAAATATTAGGTCCCTCTTCCCCATTATTACAACATTGTAAAAGCATGTTAGGATTAATGCTTCTGTTTTGAAGCTTATTGAGGCCCTAAAGAAGTAAAAAGCAATTACAAGTAATCCTTGTTTAGTGACTGCCTCATTTAGTGAGCATCTGCAGTTACAATGGTGATGAAAAAGCAACTTTATGTCCACTCTTCACATTTATGACCTTCGCAGGTCTGTAAAGTCAGGCCTTAAGCATACTTGCCATTTCACTAAACCACAGCTTTGCTTAATAACAAAAATGCTGGTGCTAGTTGTGGTCACTAAATGAGGATTCCTTGTATTGTATTGTATTTCTAACCCATCTTCAGCAGCTATGTGAATATACTGAGGAGAACAGGTCATGCTCATGATGAAACAGACTACTTTATCATTCACAAAGCCAATTTGTTATTTGGAAATGTGCTACAACAAATATAAATGTAGTCTTCTGAGTATAGCTCTAGCCTTTCCTTCTTGATTTTGCTATGAATATTAATTGAGTTTTTCAAAAGCTTTCTTTACAACTTCACTTATTCCATAGAGACTTGAAGGTTTATCTCAATTTTTCCTGTTCCTTGTAGCACTTTTGCAATATCTCTTAAGCTGGTAAACTAACTCCATATTAATTTCCATGTAGATCTTGGTATTTTGAAATTCCCTCCTAGAGTGATAATGAGCAAGCAGCCCTTGGGGTTGTATCAGCTTATCCTTAACAGTAACTTGAAAGAAGCTCAATCAGGAAAAAGCACTCAAGATTGCTCATGTCTTAGTAGCGTGAATAATATGAATTTATTTTAGCTGACTCGTTTCATATTTTCCTCCATCTATGTAACTGAGGCTGTTCAGTAAATCTGAATACAATGTAAATAACCTAAGAGTTACATTGTGAAATCTTTCCAATTTTTTCCCCAGACTCATAATGTTTACAAACGATTTCTGACTAGAAATGAAGATAATCATCTGATCTTAGAATACTAAAGGGCTTTGTGGATCAGACAAGTGGAAAGGATTGTAGCAGATTTAGTCTGATCAGTGACATTTGTTCTCAGGCAGCATAGCCAAAATTTAGTTGCTTGGACCAATAATAATTTGATTTGGCGGGCGGGGGGGGGGAAGCTTCTTGTTTTAATTAGAATCTGCTCAACTTACAATGATTAATCATCTTCAAATATGAGATCATCTTTCATCTTTCTTCTGACATGATGTATGTCATTTGCAGTATTTATTTATATTTCACATTTCTTAACCGTCCATCTCCCTTGGGAGTGTGTGTGTGTGTGTGTATATATATATATGTATGTCTATAAACCTAATTAGTTTATATATCAACTATAAAATTCTAAATTATCTAATAAAAATAAAAACAGCACATAAACAGAAATGTACACACCAATGTATGTGTATATGTAGATATGTGTGGGTGGGATGAAAACTTTGATGTACCATTGCTCTTCACATTTGCAATGACTCTAAACAGAAAGGACAACGCACTTTTAGACAATGTAGCTAAAGAATCACAAAAGTATTATCCCAGCAATACAAGTTTCTGAGGGGGGGGGGGGAAGTCGAGCACAATTTAATATTTATCTATCCTGCAGAATTGTTGAAGCTGTATATAAAAAAACAGTCTTATAGTGCCACTTGCAGGATAGTTATATTAACTGCAAGCAAACTACAATTAAAAAAAAAACATTCATTCGTTGAAGGTATAAGCCCACCTATCTATGCAGACAGTGGAGTTTATAGCAATTAAAAATACAGATTATAAAATTATTCCTACTATTAAAATCAAGCAAAACTGAAGTCATTGCTGTATCATGAAAATCTAAATAACTGGCAAAGAAATGGGCTTTTATAATTTTCCTAAATGCTGGGAGAGTGAAACCAACTGCACTTTGCTAAGGAGTGCATACTGCAGCCTGGAGGCCATATCATAAAAATCTCTCTCCAGTGTATTGGACAGACAAGCTTCTGGCAATAGAAACATGTTCAGAGGACCTGTTTTGGTGATCGATTCTAGGTAACTGGGCAGATATGAAATGAGACTCGTGGATCCTCAGATAGTCACGTCCAATGCCATTGACTACTTTAAAAGTCAAGATCAGCACCTTAAATTATCTTCTGTATGCAACTGGTAATTACTGCAGGTTTTTCAGTTCAAGCATCATAAACAGTAAGCCTTGTACCTTGCAACAATTAGCAGCCTGTCCACTGCATTTTGTATCAACTTTAATTTCCTGAAACTTTTAGAGGACAATTTCTAAAGGCCAGGGCTGGAGTCAAGATGGGAGGTAACTACAAGATGGATAATTAAGTCTGAATGGCTCAATATTGCAACTGGTGTTTTTGTTTAGATGTGTAAGCAGTTACCAGATTTTCCACCTGCAAATCTAGTGATAGCCGCAGTTCATACTGCCACACTATGAACCTGTTGTATCTTGGAGAGTGCAAATCCATCTAACATGGGCTTCATCTCTAGCTCTAGTTTGCTCTTTACAATAGTAACTGTGTCTCATGAAAATTAATTGTCCAACCAACCCCTGTTTAAACAAAACTTAAAGATGTTGATTGTGTCCTTGGAATTAGATTAAAGAGTTATAAACCTAAGTGTCATACACATATTGACAGCAACTCATTCTAAAACTCTAAATGGTTGTTCCAGTAGTTCCATGTATATGTTAAATAACATTGGGGTCACCACAGTTCAACTACCTAGGTTGCATATCCCTTAACACCACCTTTTGACACACCCCAACAGGAAGGACTGGCACCACTGCAAAACAATGTCTTTCTCTGACAACATAAAACCATGGTTGATTAAAAATTAAACCCATAAAGAAACCCAGAAGAAGAAGGACGGTTACAAGAATCAAGCCAAAATAGAGTAGCCTCATCTCTCTCTATGTACTTGATGCAAAAGCTGAAAAGAATTTGTATGTACAGAACAAGCTGTTTCCTGTCCCAAATCAAGGTGAATCTTTGGCAATCAACCCTGAGGAAAATTGCTCAGAGCTTTCAGTGGTTCCAGTTTGCCTGCCACAACATCATGATGAGGAGATGCGGCAGAGAACATAAAAGTCGCTGTAGTCTCTTCTGAGGAGATGCACTCAGGGGTAAAGAAGGAAGCCCTCTTTGCTACATTTATTGCAAAAGAACATGAGAAAGTTCGTTTACGGTAGCAAACTAATTCATCCCGATAGTTCTTCCACTTCTATCTCTCTGCTAATTTGTGATACTACAGCTAATAGATAAGCAGGACATTTTAAAACAAAAAATGCATTCAGGTGCCGGATCAGACCATTTTACCTGGCCTTCCACTCCATAGACTTTTATAATAGCCACCAATCTAAAAATGATCAAGACAGCAGTGTTATAAAGCAGTCTCCACTTTCAGATCACCTTTACGATAGTATCAAATGGAGCGCTCATGTGTGGGGCCAGATACCAGTTTAAGACAGAACTCTGGTTATCATAGCAGAGGTGAAATACTGAGCCACACCTGTCTAGGTAACCACTGCATGACATGAAGTCCACCAGAACAAGTAATCTAGGCTCTTCAAGTTCCATGTGAAAAGTCACTTTGAGGAAGTGACACTCTTACCTGAATAAAGGTTGTATTTGATAATTATATATAGATTTGTAACTGTTTATTGTTGTAACAATGTATTATATTCTGTATCTTATTTTTATTTCTTTACTGTTATATTGTACACCCAATCAGGTATGGAAAGTATGTTGCAAACCCCATCATCAAAGAATTCTGACTGGCAGGGTCTAGGAAGAAAGCTTTCTCTGCACCCCGCCCTATAGAATATTCTCCCCCTGGAGGTGAGGCAGCCCCTCCCCCATTCTCCTGGCTTTCTGAAAAGGGGTTAAAACATGACTCTGTGGCCTTGTGCTGTTGGTTGGTGCCATGAGAGCCCTCCCTTTGCCTGTATCAACTAATTTAACAGTGTACTTTTACAATTTTTAAACATTTTAATTTAATTTTTTAATATAGTGTTTTAAATTTTGATACTATATCTTTGAGGGAGATGGGCAGTTCAGAAATGTGAAAAAGAAAGAAAGAAAGAAAGAAAAGAAAGAAAGAAAGAAAGAAAGAAAGAAAGAAAGAAAGAAAGAAAGAAAGAAAGAAAGAAAGAAAGAAAGAAAGAAAGAAAGAAAGAAAGAAAGAAAGAAAGAAAGAAAGAAAGAAAGAAAGAGAGAGAGATAGAAGGGAAGAAAGAGATAGAAGGAAAGAAAGAAAGAAAGAAAGAAAGAAAGAAAGAAAGAAAGAAAGAAAGAAAGAAAGAAAGAAAGAAAGAAAGAAAGAAAGAAAGAAAGGGAAATGTTTCATTTCTTTTTAAGCGTGTGTGTGTGTGTGTGTGTGTGTGTGTGTGTGTGTGTTGGCTGGAGCACCCGGTCTGCCAAGTATAGGATAAATCAGTCTGTTCTGCATTTCGCTCCAATCTAGGAGCATGTTTTGCAGGCAGACGTCACATACTGTGAACACTGTAAATTCAATTTTTTTGTGGCTGACAAAGAGTTAGTGGGAGACTAGTATAGCCTGTCAATGAAGATTCTATCATACAGGTAGAGTTGTCTGAAACTTGAGTTATGGCAACCGGACTTCTTTTCTTGTTGGTTTGAAATGTTTCACTGCCTATCCAAATAACTTCTTCTGTGTTACACAGTAGCTGAGCAGATGCGTATAGGGAACTCACCAATGGGGTATAATAACAGCCTACTTCTATTGCTGTCCCTGAGCAATTGACATTCATTTATACTTCTTTTGATGTAATATTAAACTATTAAGTTAGTAATCAATTATAGTACTAGAGTCTACACAGCTAGGTACCATTCTTTTGGAAGCTTTTTTTAATTGGTGGTCATTACTACATCTGATGCAATTGAATCCTTTAGTTCATTGAATTCCTGCTCAGGGAAGGCTAGAGTAGATGCTCTCCAAGTTCCCTTCCAATCCTAACATTCTATGATCCACTGAATAGGATTGTATCAATAGGAAGGTAGGATGTTTTGAAGTTTAAAGTGAAATAATAAAATACTTTATTAAACAAGTGAGTACAGGTAGTCCTCAACTTACAACAGTTCATTTAGTGACCATTCAAAGTTACAACGGCACTGAAAAAAGCGACATGACAGTTTTTCACACTTATGACAGTTGTAGCATCCCCATGGTCACATGATCAAAATTCATACGCTTGGTAATTGACTCATATTTATGACGGTTGCAGTGTCCCGTGGTACTAACTTAATAAATGCAATGATTCATTCAACAACTGGGGCAGAAAAAGTCATAAAATGGGGCAAACTCACTTAACAAAGATTTCGCTTAGCAACATAGATTTTGGGTTCAATTGTGGTCTTAACTTGAGGACTATCTTTATATGAAATATTTTCAAATACATAATAATACATTTCCTAAATAAAAACATATTACTTCGTATGCAAAGATTTTTTAATTATGAAAAAATAATCTAAGAAATTAAAAAAGAAATCTCCTTCAGAATACTTAAGGAAAAGAGTGCAGCACAAGGCCTGTGCAAGCAGTTTTGAGTTAAACAGGCAACACAAAGTTTATTAAGGAGACATATATACTCTGCAGTGTTTATAAGTAGATGGCAGTTGTAATCAAGTGTAATTAAAGCAGCAATAATTACTTTCCTGGCTTCTGGTATGCCAGTTGCTTCAAGATATTCTACATTTCTGACATATCCATGCCAATTCCCCCTAAAATAACATTGATTTTTGCTGATCATGAAATGAAAAGAATACCATAAGCCAGATATTGTTCGTTTTTTCTTTTTTCAGCTCACCAAACAGAAAGTGCAAAAACTGTTAGAGGTATTGCATTTAAAAGCCCTGTTATTTGTAATGCTGACATAATAGCAGTATCAATCATTCTGTTTCTCAACAGCTGTGACCATGCTTGCTTATTGCTTAACTTAGATTTGGGAAGTGAGGGGATGGAATTCTAATCAGTGCATACAGAAATAGATACATTTCAGGAACAAGAAACTGAAAGAGAAAATCCTGTAGATGAAGTGAGGCAAGCGCTTCTTCCATTAGAAAAATGAAACCCTTGCAAGATCTTTAGAGCCACAATAATGAGTGGGAAATAACAATTTTCCTGATTTCCAATAATCCAAGGCAGAATCAGAAACACGTATGTTCAGCTCGTAAAAATAAAACGAATGGGAGAATCTTGTGATATCCATCGTCTCCTCATTCAGTCACAAAGTTCTGCAAACTATTAATATGTAAGGATCTTCTAGTAGCATTCAAATGAAATTTGCTAGCAGAGACATACCAGGGCAATGGAACAGGGGCACTGCTTAATCAACCAATTCCTGAACTGAAACCGAGCTTGTGCAATAGTGTGTCACACTCATTTTGTCCTGATTTTACCTTTGTCCTTTCCAGGCAGCCACTCCAGGTTACTTAAAAACTATCAGAAAGAAAACCTGAATCAATTGTAACTTTCTTTTTAAATTCCCCCAGCCTCTATTGACATTGTAACAATGCAAACTGCTTTTCTCTCCAATCACCTGAAGAAAAACCTGAAATGTTACAAAGTGACATTTGACGTATTTAAAAATGGTCTATGATCCATGAGTACATTGAAAAAGCATTCCATTCTAGGAAGGCACCCTTAGGATTGGTGGATATTCAGATTATGATCATTGTAGACCATAGATCAAATCCAAGTTGCTCTTCCATGAACAACTCAACAAAAAAAAAAATCAGGTTTTCAAATATTCCAAGTAAAGTTTCACAGGCTTGTTTCTAGTCTAGTGATACTCAGAGGAAGTCATTACAGCAGGAAAAGTTCATGGAGATGTGTGAAATACCAAATAGAAACCATATCCACAGGGCACAATTTAAGGCATTGGCGTTTGAAGTTTAATAAGTTCTAATCACTTAAGGCCTGATTATCTCAGTAACCATCCCTTCCCTGTTATGAGCCATCAAGAACGGCAAAGAAGTCCTTTTGAAGATGCCACTGCTTTCCGGGTTCCATCCTTCCTAAGGCACAAGAGGGCTATTTCATTCCTTCATCCCATGCTAAAAAGTAGTATTATAGCAGTTTTGTTACAGTCATAGATCAATTATTATGAAAGCAGGGCAAATATCTAGAAGGGTATGAACATTTATGCACAAAAGGTAAAAATAATAGAACAGTAAAATTCACAATGATATTTTAAGTGAAATGGTCTTTCCTATAATACAGGTCCATTTGTAATGATGGCAGTTAAAAGGCCAAGACCATCAAGTCCCCAGACAGCTCTATAGCAATAATATAGGACTTAGCTATTTATTTGGAGGGGGGGGAACACAAGTCTTTTCATATCCATGGCCCAAAGAGCATCTTGTGGAGGTAACTTAGAACAGGAAGAATGGAATGGAATGGAATAGAATGGAATAGAATAGAATAGAATAGAATAGAATAGAATAGAATAGAATAGAATAGAATAGAATAGAATAGAATAGAATAGAATAGAATAGAATAGAATAGAATAGAATAGAATAGAACAGTTGGAAGGGACCTTGGAGGTCTTCTAGTCCAATTCCCTATTCGAGCAGGAGACCCTGTGTCATTTCAGACAAATGGTTGTCCAGTCTCTTTTTGAAAGCCTTCAATGAACGACCACTCACAACTTCTGAAGGTAAGCTATTCCATTGGTTATATTGTATTCTGCTTCACAGAAGGCAAGGCAATATATTCCCCATCTAAACCAACTCAAAGAATATACATTCTTCAAATACGTACTTTTCATCCCACTCTGAGTATATCTTAAAACTGTGGTATTTCTTCAACTAAATGGACCCTGGTACATCTCCTATCCAGAACCTTTTCTGCATCTCAGTGTATGACCATCAATTCAATCAGAATAGAGCTAGAAGCGACCTTGGAGGTCTTCTAGTCCAACCCTCTGCTCAGGCAGGAG
>JALGBA010000562.1:0-124967 GCA_023970755.1 Azemiops feae | reverse complement strand
GAGAGTTGAGAGAGAGCCTCACAGCAGATTCAAGCAAAGGGGACTACATGCCAGAGAGTAGCAGAGCCACCTCTAGAGCCTTATTGCGATTGTTGTTTGGGGAAGACTGTAAAGTAACTCTGAGCAGATTTCAGTTTGCTCAAACATTTCAATATCTGGACCACATGGATTTATTAGGACAACATTCTTGCTCAATCCAGGCTAAGTATTTCAAAGAGCACAGGATGAGAACTCTCACGTTGGAGGGTTTTTACCTCCTTCTGCAGACCCATTTAGCTGAAGAGGAATTGGTGCTGAACAGGGAGGACCCTGAAAGGGCATCAGTGTCCATTATTGATTCTCTGCTGAATTTGCAGGCAGAGCACTAGGTAGAACCAAATCCAACCATGTCTTGTAACCTGGCTTGGAGACTATGACAAACACATTAATTCACATATTTTCTATACCCTTGAGCAAAAAGAGAAAAGGGGAAATCACATTTACTAATGTAAATTTGAATTGTAACTCACCCAGAGTTATTGATTGATACAGGGGGCTATAAAATTAATTAAATAAATGAATTAAATAAATAAATATTCAAAAGTGAATAGACCCCTTCTACCATGACTAAAAAATATAAACTTGCTGGAGAATTTGTGGGGGGAGGGTGAAGGAAACATTAAAATGCTGAAGAATTGTCAGAATTATAAACTGATATTTAGGAACATGTCTACCCCAAACTCACTTTTCCATTTTATTTTGACATCATATGTTCTTTTGTATTCAGATCTGGTCTTAGGAAAATAATGAAACACTTGGGGATGAAGATGCAGCCCAGGAGTCCAGCATTGGAGGCCAAGATGGAGAAGATCTGCACAGCCACCATGTACTTCCCTTTGGTGCTCAGATAGGTGGGCAGGAAGGACACCCAGACACTGCAAAACACCAACATGCTGAAGGTGATCAGCTTGGCTTCATTGAAGGCCCCAGGCAGATTCCTGGCCAGGAAAGCCACTGTGAAGCAGATGGCAGCCAGGAAACCCATGTAGCCAAGGGCACCATAAAACATGGTAACAGAACCCTCATTGCACTGTAGAATGATTTCTTTAGATTGTGAGTGCATGTCAGACTCAGGGAAAGGGGGGGAAGTACCCAACCAGATGCTGCAGTGGACAAGTTGGAGGCCACAGCAAGAAACGATGATGGAATTGGCCAAACTCTTTCCGAGCCATCTCTGAACACTATTCCCAGGTTTTGTGGCCCAGAAAGCCAACACCACAGTGATTGTTTTGGCCAAGACAGAAGAAATGGCAGCAGAGAAGATGATGCTGAAGGCTGTTTGTCGTAGAAGGCAGGTGGCTCTCCTTGGCTTACCAATGAACAAGAAGGGGGTGAAGAAAGAAAACAGGAGGCAAACAAGAAGGATATAAGAGAGATCCCGATTGTTGGCTTTGACTATGGGAGTTTCTTGGAATTTAATGAAGATTCCCAGGACAAAGCATGTGATTGAAGAGAGGAACAAGGCAATGGAAGTCAAGATGATCCCCAATTTTTCTTGATAGGATAAGAAAGTCTTAATCTTGCGGATACAGTGATCTTGGATGTTGTTAGGATGATGATCTGGTGGGCATTTGCTGCATTTTTCTGCATCTGAAAAAGAACAAGAATAACATAAAGCCTGTTCATTTGTAAACATTAACATTCCTGTTCAAATGTTGTCTTGGCAATTAGCTGTTGAGGTAGTTTAATTTGGATTCCTGGGATGAGGAAAGAAGTAGACTCATGACTACTGAACTTTTATAATTCTAAATATATTCCAAGGGCATTTATTTCTTTGATAAACTTAGCCACTTTCCCTCAATGTAGAGAGAAGGCAGTCTCACTTAGAAACTGTTTTGATTTACCTTCCTTTTCTTGTCTGCTGTTTTTCTAGTCAGCCTCGATGAAATTACTATTCTGAAAGTACTTATTCTTCCATTTCCCCACACACACAGACATACACACCATCACAACTGATTGTTTCTTGGATGA
Organism: Azemiops feae; assembly: GCA_023970755.1. NCBI lineage: Eukaryota > Metazoa > Chordata > Lepidosauria > Squamata > Viperidae > Azemiops > Azemiops feae. Next base: position 122,957 of record JALGBA010000562.1, on the reverse strand, counting down.
GATATGAGATATTTTGTTCTTCTTCCTCAAGGAAAATACAGTTCAGTTGCCTTTTGAAAAGCATTTTTGAGACAAATATGACCTGGATGATTGAGAATCTCCACAGACATCCTATCAAAATGCCTTCCTGGTAAAATGTTAAAGTATGTGGTCCTCACAGAACAGAAAGTTTGTTCCTTTCCTCTTGTGCCACCCACCTTCCATTCTGGAGATGGTTCCTTCTGCACAGGGAAGACAGTCATAGCAACAGATGGGCTTCCCTTCCTGAGGAACCTTCATAAATCCGGGATGGCAGTTTTCCACACACCTGGAAGGAGGTAGGGTCTGAGCAGAGGGAGGAAGTCCATCCAGAAAATGATTTGTGAATTAATTTCCAGAAAGGGAGGGAAAGGAAAGGGGTTGATGATACCCAGTTCAAGACTTAGCTTTGCTAGATTGGAAGCCTATATAAAGAGCTCCACAACTTGCTTGGTTCCATGTTGCTTCCCCTTTCTTTCTAATATTTTGTATATTTCCATTTAAGTTTAATTTCTAAATTTACATATTACATTGCTCAGTGTAAAATTGAGTGGATTTTTCTTCCTTTAAGGCAATGAATTCAAATCTACCCTCCCTCAAATTTACCTCCCTTCAGAGAATAGTAATGAATAGTTTCCTTAATTGGTTAAGGATAAATTTCTCACGGACAGCTGCCTAGCTAGTGAAAGAATTTGTTGCCACTCTTGGAATTTATAGACAACATTCAAAACCAGTCTCTGGTCCAAAAAAAAGAATCCTCTTGGTAAAAGATTCAGAAAGATTAAAGGAAAGATTTTCCCTAACCTTGTTCAGCTTATCCATCTCTGCCACACCCTTTGGATGCAAGATAAATTTGAAATCCAGGGATCCCTGTTTTTCTAGGATTCCAATCATTATTCTGTGAACTTTCCTTTTGTGAAGCAGCCAGTTGACAATGTCCAGGTCCACTGTCAGGTCTCCCTTCTCATCCAAATACACTCCAGCTATGGATCTATTATAAAACTCGGTGTTTCCAAGGAAGGGGTGAAGCTGTAATGAAAGAAAAAAATGGGAATGTTTAGACAGGAGGTCCATCTGTCTGTGATAAGACCCCTTTGTTTGCATGATGAGAGAGAAATAAAAGTTTCAAATCTTTTCCCCAGGTTTTCAAAAACAATGAGTCATATTTGAATTGTAACCTTTAGTAAACTAATGTGTATAGAGAGTCTTGACAATCTCTGTGAATTGTGATAGAGAGACATTTCCACATATTTTTAAGGTTCTGTAATTATTGCCATGAATAATATACAGTATTCCTGTAATCCCTGTATTATCTGTTTTTTGACCTGCTCTATCTAGAAGATTTATCAAACACAAAAGATTGGATATAAAGTTGGATCAGGGATAAATTGTTTTTATATTTTTGTAGCTTCTAACTTACTTTTTGCTGAACCAGTTTGAAACATGATGATGTCTTGATTCCATACAGGGATAAGTTAGGTTAGATAGGAGAAGAGTTTTGTTTTTGTTTTCTTTTTTTGTTTGTTTTGTTTTTGTAATTTTAAAAGATGACAAAGGGTTCCTATGTTAGCTTGGCTCAGTGTGATGAAGGCTGGAAGCCAATTCTTAATTATTGTTTTTTGTTTGTTTTTCCTTTCCTTTTCTCTTGCATTGTCTCTTTTCTATTCCTTTCTTCTGCACTTTTTAAACTACATTCTTACTTTTCTTTTTTATTTTAGTTACATTTTTTGTACTTTGTCTATTGAGAACTAATAAAAAAATATTAAAAAATTGAATTATTAAAAAGTTGAAGACAAATGGAGAATGGGGAAAAGAAATTATCTTGGCTCCTGGAGACTTTATATCAGTTATTAATCTTCCAAATAGCCTGATAGATTCAGACAAGCTGACTACAGGGAGAACAAACAGTTTACAAAGAAAAAATTCAGATCAGCTCTTAATCTACTGATGTGCAACTGCTGGATGTGTTTGTGGGTTCCTGTTCAACTTTAGTCAAGGTGATATGGATGGACAAAGTGATGCTGCGAGTTTGGGAACTGCACTGTGATACAGCAAATTAATCTGGTTGTCCTTCATTTGTAATTTTTTACATGGATTCACCCTGATTTCCTTCCTTGTGTGGGAGATAACCTCCTCTCCCCCATAGCTTATGGACCAGGACAGTTCCACCTCAATCTCTCCTGGTGGATACAAAGGAAGTACCAGAAACAGGGTATTCTGGACTCTACAGGCAAATGGAAACATTTGGAGTACCTAATGATTTAATGGCCTATCTGGAATCAGAGATCATGCAAAAATGCAACAGATGTCCATGTACAATACCTTGTAGATTGGATTCATCTGCAGTTACCAGGAAACGGGTGACCTTTCACCATTAAAAAGAGCCTGGAGATATCAGGATGAACATATAATGGTATGTGAGAAAGACCTTGATAAACGTGGCAAAGAGATTCTACCAAATAACAATGGGATAACAGAGGATGCAGTCCACAACTGCAAAATGGGCAGAGAAAAGAGACCCTTCCTAATTTCTCAGGCTGCAGAGGAAATGGCAGGAGATTTGTATTTTCAAGCTTGCAAGATTCTGTTAATGTAACCACCTTACAATAAAGAAGAAGTAAGTCTTCTGTTCTGTTTCATGTCAACTTTGAAAATGAGCTTGGCTGCAGCCATTTTCCCTACTCATTTTTGGTTGACACATAGCATGGAGGAAGGGGGGGGTTACCAGGTGCTTCACTAGACTAAACAGATTTTCTCCTGTGGGAACCAAGGTGATCGGCTGCTCTCGGGACTGCAGCCTCGGCGTTTCATGAAACTTGCATAGCTTTAGGACTGGGATTTCTTAACTTTGTATTGGGGATTGTTACGTGTCTATTCAGACTTGGTTTCACTTTTGACATGCGGGATACTTTGTATCAATAAACATGTTCTTTGAGGAACCTGCAGGCCTCGGAGTTCTGCTTTATTTGTCTCTGTCTGTTGGACCCATAACATTAAACCAAGTCTCCTAAAAACTTTATTTTTCATGGTTCTGGGCCCTGACCACCTACCCACTCACTTTTGGGAGAGTGGTAAAGACTCAGTGAAGACTCGAGATGGAGGAGAAAGTTGAAACTGTTGCTAGTGGCAACGGGACTCAGGCTGTTGGAGCGCAGGCTGGAGCTACAGCCATTGAGGAGGCGTCACTGGAAGGGGCTCGGCTGAAAACCAGGTTGATCTAACCTGGGAAACTGGTACCGCAGGAAGGAACTACAGCCTTAGTGGACCTCTTTCAAGCTGAGGCTGTCCCTTAGCACAGGAGCACTCCTGTAACCACTGGAGAGGAGCTTTTATTGCTGCCATCCCAAGGCTCTTCATCTGCAGACAGCAAAAAAGGAAAGGGATGGATGGGATGGGATGCCTCTGGAGAATGGAGATTTCAGTCATCAGTCCACAGACCCTTGCTCGAACAGCTGAAGGAGAGGTTCGGCCGGCTGGAGATAAAGGAGACGATTCCTGTTGCCCAGGAGGTGCGTGCTGGGGGGAGAAATGCCAAAAACTACCCATCTCTCCCTCCTGCTCACCGGAGTTCCAGCATAACTGCCAGAGCCCGTGCTGCTTTGCCCACCCCTCCCCAGCTGTGATACTGAGCCCTGTATCCCAGCCAAGCCCATTGCCACAGCCTCAGGATGCCAGTCCCAGAGCCCAGTCAAGAGAAGTCCAGAAAGTGGACCAACAAGCCGCCCAAGCCCAGCAGCAGGTTCAGGTGGCCCTGCCAAGATTTGAGCCACCTCCCATCAAGCCCACCTTCAATGGGGATCCTGAGAAGTTGGCCTTCTTCCTAAACCAGGTGTGGGCTCATTTGGATTGCTACGCTTATGCCTACCTGGATGGGGCTATGATGGTGAATGCAGTAGTGGCAAACTTAGAGGGGGAAGTGGCCAACTGGGTGACCAACCTCCATGATGAGGGGGCTCCTGAATTGCACGACATTAATCTATTCATGGAGCAACTGAGAGGTCAGTTTGAACATGAATCCCGAGTCCTGATGGCCGAGAAAGAAATTCACCACCTGAGGCAAAGAGGTCGCCCCACAAAGGAGTACATCCATGAATTCAGAAGAGTTGCTAACCAGTTGGGGAAGTGGCCTGAATGGTCACTGGTCAATTACTTCAAACAGGAGCTAGATCACGACTTGCTTCAAGCCTGCATCATTCGAGATTTTCCTAATCTATTATGTGAGTGTTACTGTATGGCAGTGGTGCTAGACATCGAACTGGACCGCCCCAAAAAGTCAAGCACCACCAAACCCAAGCTGCCATGCATCCAAGAGAAATACCTCTATGGCTGACGTCCCCAAGCCTCTGCAGCCACCAGCACCAGCTAGGGCTCCCATCAAGAACTAGCAATGCAGTCAGATGAGTCATCATGCTGTGGAATGCCCTGCTCTTCACCCTCAACCCAGGAGTGTGCCAGTTGCTGCCATGAAACCACAAAGAGCTCCCAAACGAAGAGAAAAAAGTAACTGGGCACGTCAAGGCCAGGGAGTCAAAACCTCCCCTCCTGCCAAGCGCGAAGCCAAGCCCTAAGCTGAGCTTCAGTAGATGCTGGCACCATATGACAGCGATAAAGAAGGCAAGGACGACCCCATGGTAAGTCAGCCCATTCCCCCTTTTGCCATTCCCACTAGCCTGATAGTGCCCAAAACAGGGGCTCACATGAATCTGAGTGTGATGACCCAGGGCACAGCACATAGGCAATGCAGTCAGCTGGCAATTCAACCCACCCTTTAATTGTTTCAAATTTTCCCCAAATGCTCCCACGTTTCTGGCAAGCCTCCAAACACAGGAAGACACACACACACCTTCAGCTGCCTCTGTCTGCAAGCAGTTTCACATACAGTCTGATTAGGAGAGGATTTTATTCAAGGCCACGGAGATAAGAAGGAAATAACACATACAGCATAAATCTAACGAGTCTGTGTGAATACACGCTTGCCTGCACAGTTTCAAAAGGGAAGTCAAAATACTGTCTGAGATCTTTATCCAAGCAACTTTGTTAGCCAGTCCAATGGTCAGAGTTTCAGGGTTTCCAAGCAGAAGTCACAGAACAAGAAATCAGCAACAACACACACAAAACTCCAAGAATCAGCATTTGTTGCCAACAAATGCCTCTCCCCACAGCATCTCCTTAAAGCTCAGTCTCCAGGTGTGCCTTGTGGAGAGGGGCGAGACACTCTCCTCCCAAGTAGTTGAGCCTGCCTGTGTTGTTCCCTCCTTTTCTCCACTCTCCGTGCTCTAGGAACAGTTGGGGGTGGCCCTTGCTCATCGCCTGAACTCTGTCTTTCCTGTTCCTCCTCTCCCATTCCTGAAGGGCCCTGGCCTGCCTCAGCCTGCTCCTCCCCACATTCCTCTGAAACCACAGACACCTCTCCCTCGACTTCCATAAGGTCCTGTTCCAGCTCATTTTCCTCATCAGATTTAGGCTCCGACGGAGGCATGACACTGAGCATCCTAATAGACTCAGGGTGCTCTCGGTGCTTAATTAATTTACCCACTGTACTGAAACTGGGCATCTGAGCCAAGCTATTGTCTTGTCCCATGGGGTTTGAGCTGGCCGAGGGTCCCTGATTGGAGGTGCCCCTGCCATGCACTTAACCGAACCTGTACATTTAGAAATGGATTGGCTTTGGGAAATCACCTGTTTTGTGGTGGTTCCTAAGATGATTGAAACAGTAATTTTGGGACTAGCATGGCTTGACAAATGGCATCCTCAAATCTGGTGGGAGGAAGGAATGCACAAATTAAGACTGGGGACAGGACCCTCCCCACCTGATACTGATGATAAAACAAAGACATTGGCCATCTGAGAAACTGATGGGAATCCCATGAAATCCTAAAAGCTGTAACTGAAAAGCTACCAGGGATTCAATTTGTCCCTGCTGAGTACTGAGATTTGGCAGAAGCCTTTAGTGAGAAGGAATGTGATGTCCTCCCCCCACACTGGGCTATGGACTGTGCTATTGAAATTCTGCCCGGTGCCAAGCTCCCCAAACCAAGGATGTACTCTGTGACACCCAAAGAGATGAAAGAACTAAGAGAGTATGTTGGTAAAAATTTAGCTACGGGTTTCATTCAGCCAGCCAAATCACTCATGGCCGCTCCTGTACTTTTCAAGGAAAATAAAGATGACTCTTTTAAATTATGCATCAATTTCAAGTCTCTCAATGCTGTCAGTATGGAAAATACATACCCCCTTCCCCTGATGAAGGACATGTTAGCCCACCTGGCTAAAGGGAAATATTTTGCCAAGCTGGATTTAAGAGAAGCTTCTTATCGGATCCGGATTAGGGAGGGGGATGAATGGAAAACAGCCTTTAATTGCCCTTTGGGGAGTTTCCAATTTAAAGCAATGCCTTTTGGACTGCAAGGGGCTCCTGCTGTATTTATGCAATTGATAAATCAAGTGCTCCATAATCATTTATACAAGGGGGTTTGGGGTTATCTTGATGACATCCTTATCTATACTGAAACCATGGATGAACACATCAAATTCGTCCGTGAGGTATTAAGGAAACTGTTGAAAGCCAAACTGTATGGGAAATTGTCAAAGTGTGAATTTCACCAGACACACCTTGATTATCTGGGGTATTGGATTTCAAATGAGGGAGTAGAAATGGATCCTGCCAAAGTCAAAACAGTTTTGGAATGGCAACCCCCATACACCTGCAAACAGCTTCGAAGTTTTCTGGGGTTTGCCAACTTTTATTGTCAATTTATTCCCTCTTTTGCAGAGATAGCCATGCCATCACTGATTTACTCAAAACAGGCAAAGGGGGAGAAAACCCCAGACCTTGTCAGCCATTGCAATGGTCATTAGAGTGCCAGGCAGCATTCGAAAAATTAAAGAGACTTTTTGCAGCTGAACCAGTCCTTAAACACCCTGACCCCAGACAATTCATTATTCAAGCTGATGCAAGCGATGTGGCTGTGGGTGCTGTTCTTTTACAAAAAAAATCACAGAGGAGAGTTACAACCTTGCGCTTACACTTCCCGGAAATTAACTGAGACTGAAAGGAGGTGGCCACTTTGGAAGAAAGAGGTTTTTGAAGTTCGTTGGGCTTTGCTGACATGGTGTCATTTCTTCGAGGGGAGGAAATATCTTTTGAGGTATGGACTGATCAGAATCCACCTTAAGACCTATTCCTAAAGAGCCGCCTGGTTCAATTGTGGTAGAGGGAGAGACGCATTATGAGATAAAATGTATTCTTGATTCTAGGCTGTACAAGGGAAAGTTACAATACCTTGTCCAGTGGAAAGGTTACCCCCTTTCAGAGGCTATATGGGTGAAATGTACAGATGTGAAGGCAGATAGATTTATAAGAAAGTTTTATGATAAATACCCTCACAAGCCTCGAGGGGATACCTAACCTGAATTTTGTTTCCTCTGCAGGAGACTCTTTCTTTCTGAAGAGAAGCCAACTGTCAACTTTGAAAATGAGTGTGGCTGCAGCCATTTTCCCTACTCATTTTCGGTTGACACATAGCATGGAGGAAGGGGGGGTTACCAGATGCTTCACTAGATTAAACAGATTTTCTCCCATGGGAACCAAGGTCATCAGCTGCTCTCGGGATTGCAGGCTGGGCGTTTCATGAAAAGCCCGCCAATAAGATATATTGGGGAAGGTAGTAACTTGCATAACTTTTGGACTGGGATTTCTTAACTTGTATTGGGGATTGTTACATGTCTATTCAGACTTGGTTTCACTTTTGACGTGCCGATACTTTGTATCAATAAACATGTTCTTTGAGGAACTTGCAAGCCTTGGAGTTCTGCTTTATTTGTCTCTGTCTGTTGGAACCATGACATTTCATCTGTCTGGTATGCCTGGAAAGGTTAACAGATTAAATCTCTGTTCCTTTCCCCTCTTTTTCCACTGCTGATCTTGGGAGCTGTTCATGGATGAAAACATGAATCTATAGTTTGCTCTATTACTTTGTCCTGGGCATTTATTTGAAGGGAGTCTAACAGGGGAGGTAGTCAATAGATGGATCTTAAGGGAAACATTCAGATTCTATTACATTAAAAAAAAGGTCAGAAGGCTTCCTTAAATCTTGGAAAGTGAAATAGATTTAAAAAGAAAGTTGATTCTTCCCTGACTCGCTGGGAGATAAAAAGGAGGGGAGGAAAAGCACAAGCAGACTTGTAAGATTCTGCCAGTATTGCCTATCTCAGTATAGTCTAATACTAGTCTTGTGGAGTCACTTTCCTTGTACAGTCTAACTAGTACATCTGACACCGCGAAGCCTTTGCACGGCTCTGTCTTGCGTTCCAATAGTGTCTGTTCCTGAATTGGAACGTCTTGCTCATGGACATTTACACTTACTTAGTTTACTACAATAGTTCTACAAGGGTCTGCCCTTGAAGACCATTCCAAAGTTTCAATTGGTCCTGAATGCACATCTAGGGAATATGATGCTAAAGAAGGGAATAGTGTGATTGGAATGTAAACGGGAGAGGAGTAGAAAGTTGGAATTGAATTTATTTTGGTATTCAGAATAAATACCTTATTTTTCAAAACAGCTGCTCAATTCTTACAATTACCAATCACATGTAACAGAAGAAATACCTGCCAAGCCTTCAGCCTTAGAGTTTCCAAGCTTTTTCTGCCTTCCATCTTTGTCCCCCTGGATCTGGACAAATAAGTTGCATGTAAGGCCCGTGCCACAGCCCAGATGGTGCTGTAAATAAAATAGTTGTCTAGACACAGGATTGGATCAATTGCTTTTTGGAGCACAGCCTCCAGTTCTTCTCTCTGTCGGCAGCGTCTCCAGATTTTCACAGAAAAGGCATCCTTGAGGTAGGAGCACATAAAGGATTTCTCTGCAAAGTGTCCCATGAAAGCATCAAACTGTTTATACCCACCATATTTCATCATCTGACTTGACTTCAAAACAAAGGAAAAAATGCTATGAATATTTCGATTAAGAACCATTTGCTCTTTCAAATAAGTGCTTAAGTCCCAGAGTACTGTTGTCACTAGGACCTTTCCTGCAGGAGATTTCAAAATACTTTGATGCAACACATACAGAACTGTTATTCCTATGTTGATTGAATCAGCCTCTGCAGCATAAAGAAAGACATTCAACTGACTCCAGTTGCCATGTACATCAAAACGTACAATAGTTTGAAAACTTGGTGGAAAGGCCTGTGATATAACGGGACAAATGCCATTTCTTATCAGCATGGTAGTCATCGTTGCAATGAATTTCTGCCCCTGGTCAGTGTCTGGAGCCAGCAGACCAACCAAAGTCCACCTGAAATAGATAAGCAGCTTGACCATCCCTGAATACTGGAATCCTTCAGCAGGGAGCATCGGGTAAAAGAAAGGAAACTGAGTTTTATCCCTCAGAATCTGGGAAACAAAACTGTAACTAATCTGAAAAGGAACGCAAATTGTTATTTTATCCGAGGCCCATGAGAGCCAAAATTTAAGATACCAACTCTGTCCCTAATGTAGGAGTAGTTTTACCCCTTGCATTGTAGACTTTTCAACCATTTCTTTGTGTGTTGCTTGCCTCCCCATTTGCTCTTTGAGGGAATTCATTTTATCCCAGGAAAGAATATGGACTGCAACCATAGCAAAAGCAGATATGTTTGCTTTATTCCTTCCCCCCTTTTGGATAACCTGAACCATCATCCTTAAGGCTTTCCATTTCCATAATAAAACCTATTATACAAGAGCACCTCCGATTGAAAGCTACATGGTTAAAAATGGTCTTCCCAAAAAAGACTCACCTGTGGGATTTTATAAGTGCCCAACATGGATGATATCTGGATGGAGAAGCCAGTTTCCGCCCCTTCCAGAACAGCCACTGTGTTTCTCTGTCTCCCACAACTGTAGTTGGGAACATTGGCCTCCCCGTCTGAGAGCAGGTCCAGCAAAGCATCCGAAGTCTTTTCTGCATTGAAATAACTTTCATAAGTATTGTAACCCAGACTGATGTTGGGTAAGAGATGGGAATCCTGATTGATCTCCTGGATAGCAAAAAGGAAGGATAGCATTTTCCAATATTTTGGCTTTATTGTCCTGCAAGGATAATATATTAAACATGCAGTAGTCATTCAAAATAAAATTTTATTTAATTTCTTTTTTACCAAAATACTTCTAATCTGCATTATCTCAGGAATTCTTCTGAATGGATTAGAGCAGGGGTGTCAAACTGCCGGCCCACGGGCCAGATACATCATGCGAAAGCCACGCCCACCCCATTGCCGGCAATGGCAAAACAGTCCCGCTATGTCGCGCGATGTCACGTGATGTCATGAGTTTGACATGTCTGGATTAGAGCAATGCAGAAAAAATGTAACTTAAAAATATTTAATAACAGTAAGCTACATTAATAAAATATATCTGATTATGTTTGAAAAGCATTAATCAAGTATATAACAGCTGAGCAGATTTTGAGCATTGAATGACATATTTGGATGGATTTGTTCATCTCTCCCAAGAAGAGTAAGACATCTTTCCAGATATCTAACATATTTTAATGAAATTCTTGAATTCATTCAATATTTATTTCATTTTAAGATATTCAGTGCAATTTTGATCTAAAGGAATCTCTTATCAGTTTTGACATTCCTGAGGTTGTCAGTATTCTTGCATTTGATCTAAGATTTGTAATTCACATGTATTCTTTCTCTTTATCTCTAGTTATGTTCTCCAGTATTTAACATTGGAGTTGTTTTATTTATTTTTAAATATTAAATATAGAATCATTAAGTGCACATTCAGTTGCAAACCCACACAGATAATGAGGATAATTTATTTTTTTAAATATATTTTATTAGATTTTATAGGGGTACAGGGGTTACATTAAGGTGCTTAGGAACCACCATGGAGGTGGGTATATTAAACATCCAAAAAAAAAGAAGGACAAATATATAACTCAAATCAAATCTTTTAAACTTCCCTCTCTAATTCCCTCATTTAATCTTACATATTCAAATTAATAAATTCTATATAAGTTTCAAACGATCCTATCAAATATCAGTTACATTTCAATTCTAAAAGTCCAGATCCTGTTTTTAAGCTTTACTAACTTACAATTACTATATTTCAATTAGCCTTAAATAGACATATTATTAACACTTCGGGTGCCCCCTTTTTTTTTTTTTTACATAATTATATCTGGTATATTGTTCTCGCAACAACATTCCCATAACTTCTTCATTGATACCATTTTTTCTCTTATCACCCATCCCTCTTATTCTCCTTTTATTTCCAAATAATTCTCTTAAAATAAAAATATCAGGCCAACAAATAAATTTCTATCTAATTTAAATATATATTCTATCAATGCCTCTATATCTATAAAAATCTTTTTAAACCAGTAGATAAAGTTTACTTCTCCTATACTTATCATATCTAAAACAAAGTAATATTACAAAGGGTATCCTCTTAAACATTTCACGTACTCCATTAGTTGTTAAGTCAGTCAAAAAATCAAAGCCTTTTTAATCCCATTAAATAAGACTTTAAAATACATTTTTAAATCTAACTCTGGGCTTCTTTCTATGCCATAGTGGTTTCCATAGTAAGGTTCCTACATAATCAAACCACAATATTAAAAGGTCCATATTCTTTAACGCTTCAAATTGGTCAAAGTTCTCTGTCCTTTCTTCTAATAGCCTTTGGATGGTAAAAGCTGTTTTATTCCATGTTATATTTGCCAATTGTTTATCCACCTTTTCTCGATTTTCAATAAGTTGTATCTGAGTGTCAGTCTCTGTTGGTATTGATGCTTCAGACATCTCTGTTAAAGTTGTTGTATAGTCATCAGACTTCTCGATAGGTTGTGTTTGAAGTTGAATAAAATTAGTTTGTTTTGTGGTTTCCACGGTTTCTCTCAGTGTAGGAAAAAGGGATTGAAAATAGGAACTCACATCCTCTGCAGCTTCCAAAATTTTTTCCAATATAAGTTCATAGTCCAACTGTGTATTAAATTCCATATCGATAGTAATAAGGCTTTTTAATCTTTAAAGAAGGCTCTACTTCATAAGAATCAGGCAAGTAAAAAAGAGGAGCTGTGACTCTTAACAAAGTCAAAAAGCTCTCGATTCCTGCACATATTTGAATTTTGATATCCATTGTGAAAGTCTTTGACAAGACTGGAGTCTTATTTTACATTTATTTTACATTTAGTTACATATTATAAGATTAGAGTATGCGGCATCAGTTTAAAATAGGAATCACAGACCAGGCAATGGAATAATAAATTCTGATCCTGGATTCTTTGCACAGAAAGGGAGGAAAATTAGAATACAGAATAATAAAGTTGGAAGGGACCTTGGAGGTCTTCTAGTCCACACATCCATATAATTCTACATATCCAAGTGCTACAAATTCAGCCTGTTTGCAAATGATACCACTTATACATCTTCACTCTAGGCTGCACCAGTAATGTTGTAGAGATGCCTACTCAATACATGGAGAGTATGAAGGTCTGAATGAAAATAAAGGTTTCATCTCAGCCCTTAGTTGAACCGTTCTTCCATTTTTGGGTCCATGTTGTCCTCTTTATGGGAGAAGAAAGAGTTAGATGGGAAGGACCACCTTCTTCTCTCTCTCCACAGTCTAGCTCTGCTCCTAGTATGTCAATGAAAGTGTCTGTTTGTTCTTCAAAGTCAAGAAAACAATCCCTGTTTTATGACTTTAGTGGAGAATTTCAAAGGAGGCTCATTAGCTGCAGTGTTTATAATGAATCACAAAAGAAGAAATAGCACAGTGCCTGAATGGAACTATTGAAATACGTGGGCTCTAACACAGTGCAGGAAGATAGACTTACCCTAATAACTGAGTTGAAGGATATTTTTCAAAGCTTAACATTTGAAAAAAAGCCTTAGTTCCAGAGATGATGCCACCAATGGAAAGTTCTGCTCGCTTGTAATGATTCTTTGGGGCCATCTCATCCATCTGCAAAGTCAGGGGGCATTTGGTTTTGAGTACCCCCGAGACTCCCTGAGCCCACAGAAGTAGCAGAAGAAGCAGCAACATGGCATATCAATCTCCAATGCTTTCTGTGGTTTGAACAAAAAGTGAGAATATTTGAAAGAAAGCTTTTATTGTTATTATGTCAGGCAGAATCTAGTCACAGCTTCATTTCTGAAGGGGAGAGGAGAAAAAAACCTCCCCACCTGCCCTCACAATTGCCCCAGGCCCTATCTTTCTCCAGACTCATTTATGTACAGATTTCCAATGCCATGGCACCAACCTACAATCAAGATGAAACCATATTATTGATATGTTTGTGTCAAGTCTTCTGAAAGATTGCTGAAAGGTTTCTAGAGAGTTAGCACCAAGAGAACAATTAAATCATTATAATTTGGATAATGGGAATGAGGAGGGAATTCATAGATGGACTAGTAAGACAGGAGAACCTGGATCCAAATTCTAAGATAACAGTGGAAATAAGTGTCAAGGAAAAGTGTTAGCCTGTGTGTAGTATAAATAGTCATACATTGATCTGAATATTATTGGTGGATTTTAATTATTTAGCCATTCCATTGTTGTAGGAAGAGGTTGTCCTCAACTTACAACTATATCTGCATTGAAAATAATGGCCATAAGTCATTGCAGTCATAAGTCAAGGCATCATGTGACTGGATTCGAAATTCTGAACTTTTTTTATGAAGGTTCTTAAATGAATGCCACAGTCATTAAATGAATGCTGTGGTCATTAAGAGAATCCATATTCCCGAATACTTCCAGTTTGCATCGTAGCGATGCAGCCTAGGGATTGCGGGGCTACGTACCCCACAGCTGCTTTCATCCTGCCAGGGGACCCTAAATGGGTCAAAAGTTGCCCCAGAGAGGCGATGAAGAAGGAGGGGACCACCGTCGATCATGGAGAGATGACAGTCGATCCTTTTGATCTGGGGAATGCCCTCCAAACCAGCAAGAGAAAGGCTGGCTGCACTTTTGTGACCAGCCCAAGCTACCGACAACCGAAGCAAAAAAGCACCAACTAGAACAAATTGTGAACAATGTTTTCGGAACTGGGTGAGAATATCGATCTTTTCTCTTCTTTTTTACAACTGGACTGCCTGGAAAAGGTCCCCAAGAAGAAAAAAGAACCTCTGAAAGTGAGAAGGAAGGGGATTAGCTTAACCCTTCCATAGACGGAAGCGGCGTTTTAATTTTTATGGGAGACAGAAATATATTGAAATATATTGAAGTGGAACTAAGATAAAGCTATTGTTTGAACAAACCTGAAAAATGAGGAAATAGTTAAGATTTTCTTTTTGAAAGAGTATTGGGATGAAATTATAAGAAAATATTTTTTTATTTTAAAAGTTGGAAAATGAATATTTAATGGCATCTAGTGGTGGATCAGAGTATAGCACAACATTGCCTTGACTGAGAAATTGGCAAGATGCCCAGAAACAGATAACAACTTGTTCCTTTGATGCTTACTGACTCTTAGTTTAATAGAGAACCGCTGGAAATAGAGGAAAATACATTGGGCTATCTACCACAGAGTGAGAACTATAATTGTTATAAAAACTGATGATCTTCCTGGATTATAAACATTTACTGAGCTTTGACTTTTAAGCTTAAGAACTATCTAGCTACTTCTGTAGGGGGGAGGCTCTTGTATTGTTCCTAGGTGGTTGAACATTTTGGACTGCAAATTTTGGCTGATTGACAATTGTTGGACCCCTGAGCAGAAGAACTGTTATAAAACATTGTTTTTCATAGTGGATTAACAATTGGGAATACTTTGGACTATAAAGGCCATACACAAAGACTATAAGAACTATACAAGCTCTATGGACCTTAAGATTGGTTGTATTAGATAAGGCTAATACTTAGGGATTATGGTATTTTTGATAGAATATTTAGAGGGGGGAGATAAAATGGATGCCGGATATCTAATCAGAAGTGGTAAGAAACCATACCCATTACTCTCATCTGAAGCCTCCAGCCCAGTATATCAGGGATCTGCAGGGATCTTCAAGAAAAGGCAAACACTTTCCAGGAGGAAATGCATGCTATGCTACAATTAATTCAAATGACAATTATTTTACATAAAGTAGACAAAAAAAACCATGATGAGAATAAAAATAATTTAGACAACATAAATGAGCAAATCTTTAATTTAAGCTCACAACTAAAAAAAACTCTCAGAAAATTAGGACAAAGAATGAACAAACAAGTCAGAAAATAGAACATAAACTAGAGGAAAGTGACCAAAAAATGGAGGCTACAAATGTTATAATATCAGAAATGGAAAAGGCACGTTATCTTTCAGGATTCTGAAATATATCTGAGGACAAGAAAGAAGATTTGATAAAATGGAGTATAGAGTTGTCAGGAGAATCATTAGAGTTTGGGAGACAAAAAATGAAAAGAGAAGTTGAGGGAGAAGGAAAGCAGGAGCTATTTAGTGAATATAAATGGGCAAAACTCCCCCTCAAAAACACTTCACCTAATTTTTTTCTCCCATTCCAAACAATATCCATAAAGATACAGGAAAAATTCCTTGGTGATTTGAATACACTGACTTGGAAAGTGGCTTGGCAAAGAAAGAAGGCTACAGTTAGACTTAAGAGAACAGATGATTTGACCTACCATATGGGGTATTACATGACTAAACCTTTATTTGAATATGGTTAAAAGATTAGATAACTTTTAGATATAAATGGATTTTATAGTAAGAGGGATGTGATTTATAATTAGAATAGCACTTTTTTATGATACGGGAAATGTAAAAATATTGGGATGGCTTATGTGAGTGAAATGTTTGGACACTTAAATATAACAACTTGGAGAAAATCATAACTGACTAGAATATTTTGAATACCGATGGGAAACTTAATTTAAATAAGAGCTCAAAAATCAGGATCTATATTGATTCAATAAGATGACCTTAATTGCAAATACAATTGAAATATAAGCTGGTTAGAAAAGATGTTATATACTGATATTATTGTTATTTGTATAAACACTACAAAAAAGCCTATATCGAATTTTGTATGTATCGATAGTACCAAGAACTGTTTTTGCTTAATGTTGGTAAAATGAGAACATTACTGGAAATAGAGAGGATCAAGGAAGTGTATTATTATCTAATATGTTAACTATGGGATTATAGAAAATAATTACTATTAATTATTGTTAAATATGTGAACCCAGACAACACGTTGTTTACTAAGCACCAAAGATTGTTGTTGTTGTTGTTGTTGTTGTTGTTGTTATTATTATTATTATTATTATTATTATTATTATTATTATTATTATTATTATTATTACTATTATTATTATTATTATTATTATTATTATTATCAAGACAGACACACATACCAACAAATTCCGAAGACTACAGGAACGCCAGAAACAAACCCTTCCTCCCTCACAGCCACACATGAAACAAACAGTGCATAACTTCTCAGATAGGACCCTCACCAAAGCCGAAACCGATGTCCTTTCCAAAGGATTCAACTTTGCAGTCACTCCCAAACACATCCCCACTGAAACCATTATATGCGGAGTTGAAACCAGCCTGACCAAAATCAACCCCAACAACGCTAACCGAATCAGACTCGAAATCACCAACATCCTCTGCACCAGCAAACCCCCCAAAAGCAACTTACACAAAGAGGAACAGACAGCACTAATTAACCTGAAAGAAGACACCAGCATAATAATCCTACCAGCAGACAAGGGCAACGCCACGGTGGTTATGAACACATCTGACTACCAAACCAAATTAACCAACCTGCTCCAGGACTCCACATACAAACCCCTAATCACAGATCCCACCACCTACCTGGAAAAAACCACTAGATCCAAAATAAAAGCCTCCCCCATCAGCGAAGAGATCCAGCAAAGAATCATTCCCAGAGAAAAATCATCCAGATGCCCTAAGCTCTATGGTCTCCCCAAGATACACAAAGAAGGAACCCCACTTAGACCCATAGTCAGCTCCATAGGCTCACCTCTACAAAACCTAGCCAAATTTCTCGCCAAACAACTACAGCCCTATTCAGAATCCATCACCTCACACGTAAAAAATTCATTCCAATTCATAGAGATCATAAAGAAACAAAACTTACAGCCCAGCGACCTACTCGTGAGCTTTGATGTCATTTCCCTCTTCACCCAAGTGCCAATCCAAGAAGCCTTGACAGCTATCCAAAACAAATATAACCCCCCCAAGCACATCCTAGATCTGACCAACCATTGCCTATCCAACACATACTTCATCTATAACGGACAAAAATACAAACAAATAGAAGGAGCACCCATGGGGTCACCCCTCTCACCTGTCATTGCAAACCTCTACATGGAACACTTTGAAACCCAAGCTCTAGAAAAATCTGATCACAAACCCAAACTCTGGCTCAGATACGTAGACGACACCTTCATAATCTGGCCACATGGGAAAGAAAAACTAGACAACTTCCTCACACACCTCAACAGCCTACACCCCAAAATACAGTTCACCATGGAAACAGAAGCTAACAAGCAACTTCCTTTCCTGGATGTCTTAGTCTACAAGAAATCCAATGGCTCCCTAGGACACACCATCTACCAGAAGAAAACACACACAAACCGCTATCTGCACGCACTCTCACACCACCACCCAGCACAGATCAACTCCGTAGCCAAGACACTCATCTCGAGAACAAAACGCTTAGCTGACGAACAACACCTAAAAACCGAACTACACACTCTCACTAATGTACTAACATCCAACGGATTCCAAAGAAATAAGATTACCAACTTAATCCAAAAAGAAACCCCCACCAAAATCCAAGACATAGAACAAGAAAATGGCAAAGCCCTCCTCCCATACATAAAAGGCACCACAGACAAAATCAGCAAGATCCTCCACAAACACAACATCAAGACAGCATTCTGCACAAACCGAAAAATATCTACCATCCTAAGAAACCCCAAGACAAAATTGAGTTAGAAAATCAAGGAGTATATGAAATCCCATGCACCGCCTGCCCCACCACATACATCGGACAAACCAACAGAAGAATAAGTGCACGCATTGAAGAACACAAGAACTCAGTCAGAAAAGAGGAACCAACTTCCTCCCTGGTCCAACACCTCAAAGCCACAGGACATAAAATTGACTTTAAAAATACCAGAACTATTGCCAAAACTGAACACTTTAACAACAGAATAATCAGAGAAGCCATCGAGATAGAAAAACGCCCACACAGCATGAATAAACGAGATGATACCTCCCGTCTACCAGCCATTTGGAAACCCAGCCTTATTGACAGACGAATCCCTAGCACAAGGAGCGACACTGGACCCACACTCACGAAGACCACACATGATGTCACCACCACACATCCACGCAAAAAGCAGACTCAAACCCGCACCGATGATGAGGCACGACCGCGGACCAGAAACCAGACCACAGCTGCATCATTGGCCATTTTAAACCCCTCCATTCCATACGTGAAGCAAACTGACACCCACCTTGAAGATGTGGCACGACCACGAACGCGAAGCCAAACTACAGCAATGCAGCTCTCCATCTCAAATTCCCCTGCAACTCAGACTAATCCTAGCACAACAGGGCCCCCACCCAAGCAGAGCACACCCCCATCCAATCAGAGCACAGCCAACCCCCCATCCAATCAGAGCACAGCCAACCCCCCATCCAATCAGAGCACAGCCAAGCCCCTAACCAATCAGAACACACCTCCACCCAATCAGAACACAGCCAAGCTCCCATCCAATCAGTTCATACCTCCACTGGCAGTTAAAAGGAAGAAACAGCTGCGATCACACATTGCTCCTAGAAGCACGAAGCCGAAAACACCAGCCTGAAGATGACGAATGGGACTTCGTCGAAACGTTGCCAAGACACTTTCAATTTTACACGGGAGAAAACCCGAATTACCAAAGACCTATATATATATATATATATATATATATATATATATATATATATATATATATATATATATATATATATATTCAATAACACAGTCCTCGATCTCCGGGAGAAATATAAACCAGCTGTTTATTGTTAAAAAGTTTAAAACAATAAAAACAACTATTTACAATATTAAAACAACTTAGCTTTCGCTGGTCCTCTGCCAGCGTCCTCAGAGTAAAGTTTTGGGGTGGAAATTACTTTTATAAACCTTGCTAGCCTAACTGCTTACTCATTGACCGTGTGATAGGGCCATCCGTCCTGGCTGACCGTAATTGCCTTAATTGTCCCGCCTCCTCTTTTTTGCACTCCAGTTCTCCAACCTTCCGCCCTCCCATCCTTGTCAATCCCCTCCTTCCTGGCGTTGCCGCCGTTGGCTTGCTTTCCAGCTGCTCCCCCGTACTCGTTCTGGGCCTTACACCCAGATCCGGTGTCTTAGATGCCTTCCCATTGCCGCTCCCCTCCCGACCAAACACTCCGTATGAAAACGATGCGCCCTAAGGAACCACTGCCAGAAGAGGAAAAATCATCGGTGGTCTATAGGGTGGACTGCAAGGATTGCCAGTGTAATTACACGGGAGAGACGGCCAAACGGATAAAAACCAGGGTACATGAACACAAATTGGCCGTCAAAAGGCAGGAGCAGTATTCCCAAATATGGACGCATATGGTGAATAATGGGCACTCATTTGACTTCATGGGGGCAAAAGCCATCGCCCAGGATGCCTCCAAAGGAGGGCGCCTACTGAAGGAGGCCTGGTTCTCAGATGCGGGCTCGATTAATCGACACGTAGAATTGCCCCCGGCATATCAGACATTAAAAGCATATCTGGACGTGCGGCCCGGAATGGCTAATGGGGGGGCAGTGAGGATGCCAGACCTAGCCGCGCGACCCAAAACGCGTGTGGGGGTGGGGGTGGAAGGCGCATCAGGAGCGATGACACCAGGAAGGATAAGATCGGTAAGGAAGGGAGAGGGTGGAACTGAGGGCGAGGCAGCAGGTGGCTCAGCTGAGCTTAGGCAGATGAGGCAGAAGGATAGGATGCGGCTGTGCATGCGCACACCCAGGCATGCAGAAAGATTGGAAGGAATAGGACCCAGAGGGATAGATAATGGAAGGCAGGTACAGCGGATGGTTCAAAGGGATAAGAAGGAGGGGGGGAAGGTGAGGCAGTTGGCTAACGCACCAACGGCAGCAACATTAAGAGATAGGATCTGCAAGGATGAGAGGAGGTGAATTCAGGAGTGAGCCGGCAGATAGCCCAGCTGATCGTAGGCAGACGAGGCAGAGGGACGGGATACGGCTGTGCGCACGCACATCCAAGCGCGGAAGGAAATCGGAGGAAATAGCACTAATAGGGATAGATAGTGGAAGACAGGAACAATGGGCAGACAAACGGGATGGAAAGGAGGGGAGCGGCAATGGGAAGGCATCTAAGACACCGGATCTGGGTGTAAGGCCCAGAACGAGTACGGGGGAGCAGCTGGAAAGCAAGCCAACGGCGGCAACGCCAGGAAGGAGGGGATTGACAAGGATGGGAGGGAGGAAGGTTGGAGAACTGGAGTGCAAAAAAGAGGAGGCGGGACAATTAAGGCAATTACGGTCAGCCAGGACGGATGGCCCTATCACACGGTCAATGAGTAAGCAGTTAGGCTAGCAAGGTTTATAAAAGTAATTTCCACCCCAAAACTTTACTCTGAGGACGCTGGCAGATGACCAGCGAAAGCTAAGTTGTTTTAATATTGTAAATAGTTGTTTTTATTGTTTTAAACTTTTTAACAATAAACAGCTGGTTTATATTTCTCCCGGAGATCGAGGACTGTGTTATTGAACAGATATGCCCGGGATTCGTATTTTTGCAGTTATCAAAGAGATATATATATATATATATATATATATATATATATATATATATATATATATATATATATATATATATATATATATATATATATATATATATATATATATATATATATATATATATATATATCAAAAAAAAGGAGAGAATCCATATATATGTAGGTCTTTGGTAATTCGGGTTTTCTCCCACGTAAAATTGGAAGTGACGAAGTCTCATTCGTCATCTTCAGGCTGGTGTCTCTTCGGCCTAGGAGCACGAGGCCGAAGAGACACCAGCCTGAAGATGACGAATGAGACTTCGTCGAAACGTCGCCAAGACACTTCCAATTTTATGCGGGAGAAAACCCGAATTACCAAAGACCTACATACAAACACCCGTGAAAACCTCAGAAAACAAATATATATATATATATATATAAAAAGGAGAGAATCCATATTCCCCAATGGGGGTTTTGGGGTTTTTTTTTTCAATCTGTAGCTCATGTGTAGGATGAGGGTGAAATTCTGCTGAAGATGTTACTTAGCCTGGTAAAAAAAACATTCAGAAACCAACCCACAAGCTCGGAGAATGACCTTCACCCTGGTCTTTTTTTTGGTCTGAAACAGGAAGTAAATGCTGGAAATCAGAAAAAAAAGGATGCAAACCATGGTCAAGTGACTCCAGGAAACTGTGAATGGCCATAAAGTTGAGTCAGTTACCAAGTACCCAAAATATAAATACCATATATGATCATGCAGCTCAGTGCAAGCATCATAATTTTGAATATGATCATAAGTAGGTTTGGGGAGTCCATCACAACTTTGATCATTTAGTAACCAGTCATAAGTTGAGGACCACCTAAATTGCCAAAATTTTCCATCTTTGTACATAAAATAATATTGTTGCAATTGTCATATACGAAAACAAAGTTCCATGGCTTTTTGCAGCTCTTTGTCCATCTATCCCAAAGAATGACCTCTTGTCTCAATTATATATTAATTTTAAAAATCCCTCTGAGTCAGTATACGGATATGAATTGAAAATTTTCTAGCTTTTTTAAACACCCGCCAAACATAAAAAAAATGTTCCTTATTGTTATTCCAATTTCCAGTATGAATTTGAAGTGTTTTTATACATTATAGGCTATTTCTTTGATGATGTATAGCAACAGAACATCATTTTATAAAAATTCTCACTTTAAGATTATAAGATAGTGTAAATTCAGTCCTTTCAATTACACTATCAACTTTAGAATGAGCATGGCTGCAGCCATTTTTTCCTTCTCATTTCTAGTTGACACATAGCATGGAGGGAGGGGGGTTGCCAGGTGTTGCACTAGACAAAACAGACTCTAAAAAGACTCTTTACAGCTGAACCAATCCTTAAACACCCTGACCCCGGGCAACAATTCATCATTCAAGCTGATGCAAGTGACATAGCCATGGGTGCTGTTCTGTTACAAAAAAATCACAGAGGAGAATTGCAACGTTGCACTTACACTTCCAGGAAATTATCTGAGACTGAGAGGAGGTGGGCGGTTTGGGAGAAAGAGGCTTTTGCAGTTCGTTGGATGTTGCTGACATAGCGTCATTTCTTGGAAGGGGGTAATTACCTTTTGAGATATGGACTGATCACAAAAACTTGGAGGCTCTCAAAACCCCTCGTAAATTATCCCCCAAGCAAGTTCGATGGGCTCAATACTTCAACCATTTTAATTTCACCTTAAAATATATTCCTGGGGGCAAGAGCCTTGTTTAGAATGCCCCAGTTCAAAAACAACAGAGAGGAAGTAATTAACTCCATTATTCCTTTGTCACAGTCTGCATCCCAAATAACAACCAGATCGCGCACACAGAGGGCCCCTACGGGTCCTGACAATTGATCGTTAAAGGAGCTAAAGGAGAAGTTAGAGACGGATGCCTGGTTTAAAGATAACAGGTCTATATTGACTTTAAGAGGGGGATTAGCTTGGAAAGGATCTAAGTTATACCTCCCAGAAAGCCTCAAACTCCAGCTGTTGCAACAGAGTCATGACGCTAAGTAAGCAGATCACTTTGGATTTTTAAAAACATTGCATCTAGTGTGCAGGCAATTCTGGTGGCCGAAAATGAAAAAAAGACATTGAGAGTTATGTAAAAAGTTGTGCCACTTGTGCTACCATGAAAAAAAATCCTGGAAAACTGCCAGGTTTATTGCAGCAAGTGGCCGACCCCTCTCAGCCTTGGGAGGAGATAGACATGTATTTTATAGTAGAATTACCTGAGAGTAAGGGAAACACTGTAATATGGACTGTGATTGATTTATTTTCCAAACAGGCACATTTCATTTTTTGCTTGGGACTTCCTTCTGCCCAGAAACTAACCAAATTGTTTTTGAAGCACATATACCGGCTCCATGGTGCCCCAAAGCAGATTATCTCTGACAGGGGGGTACAGTTTACTGCAAAATTCTGGAGGGAGTTTGTTAAACTGATTGGGTCCTCCCAGGGGCTTTCATCTGCTTTTCATCTGAATACTAATGGAGCCACTGAAAAAGCTAATGCAATGGTGGAACAGTATCTCAGATGTTACGTGGATTACCAGCAGTCAAATTGGGCTGACCTTTTACCTTTTGTAGAGGTAGCCTACAGTAATACTGTACACAGTAGTACTAGTCTCACCCCATTCAAAATAGTGATGGGTAGAGATTTTGTGCCCATGCCTGAGTTCCCACAGGAGCCACCTACTTCCCAGACCTTGGACCAATGAGTGACATCTTTCCAGGGGGGTTGAGTGAACATGAAGAAAGCATTGGCTAAAGCTACAAAGGTTTACAAGGAGCAAGCAGACAAATGACATTCCCCTCAAAAACCTTTTTATGTTGGACAATTAGTTTATCTTTCAAGGAACTATCTACGGTTAAAATTGCCCAGCAAAAAGTTGGGTCCGAAGTTCCTTGGTCCTTTTCCCATTGTCAGGATCATAAACCCTGTGACGGTAGAGTTAAAGCTTCCACGATTGTTGGGGAAAGTTCATCCTGTGTTTCATTGCAGTCTTTTAAAACCTGTGTCAGAATCCACCTTAAGACCTATTTCAAAAGAGCCGCCTGGTCCAGTAGTGGCAGAGGGAGAGACATTATGAGATCAAACGTATTCTGGATTCTAGGTTGCACAAGGGAAAACTACAATACCTTGTCCAGTGGAAAGGTTACCCACTTTTAGAGGCTACATGGGTGACATGTACGAATGTGAAGGGGGATGGGTTAATAAAAAACTGTTCTGATAAGTACTCTCACAAGCCCCGAGGGGATGGCTAACCTGATTTCTTTTTCTCCTGCAGGAGACTCTTTCTTTCTGAAGAGGAGCTGACTGTCGACTTTAGAATGAGTATGGCTGCAGTCATTTTTTTCCTTCTCATTTCTAGTTGACACATAGCATGGAGGGAGGGGGTTGCAAGGTGTTACGCTAGACAAAACAGACTTTCTTTTTCGGACTTTCTCTCATGGGAACCACGGTCATGGGCTGCTTCCGAGACTGTGGGCTGCCAACAAGCTGAGTTTCAAAATGAAGTTGCTTGCATAGCCTTAGGAGTGGGATTTCTTAACTTTGTATTGGGGAATTGTTATGCATCTCTTCAGACATGGTTTCACTTTTGAAGTGCCAATACTTTGTATCAATAAACATATTCTTTGAGGAAATTGCAAGCCTTGGAGTTCTGCTTTATTTGTCTCTGTCTGTTGGAACCATGACATGCACATTTTCCCATTTTTCCATTTTTCCATTTGTATGTTATTAGCAAAATTTTAGCCCACTTTCCACTACATTCTTTCACTTCTTTTCTTTTTCAAATTTTATTAGAGAAGAGCGAGATCTAGTGTCCAGGGGTCACCACCATTTTTTAGGGCTGCACCATTGTGTGACAGTAAAGTGCCTCCCAGAATTCCAATTCATCAACCAATCCAGGAAAAGAATGAGAAGATAACAGGGATTAAACGGAGGCAGCCCTATGCTGCTGGTGTCCAAAGACAATCAAATGGAGAAGAAGAGAGGTAAGTCAAGTATGATCAAGGCAATTCTGAGGACCAGCTCCAATGTAAGAGGCTGAGAATACCATCCAAGAACAGAGCTTGGCCTTTTCAGACTGTTTGTAAATTCAACTTCTCTTTCTTGGAGGAGTGCTTAATGAACTTCTCTGCTCCTCTTTTTGAACTGCCCAGTGCTTGCTGGGAGATACTACAACTGTGAGTTGATAGAGAACAACCCTGTGCCCGGCAATCTAAAAATTATAGGGCTATCAGTGCATATAACATAGATGTGTGTGTGGACAAGAATACCAACCTTGCTGTCAAGCAAAATCAAGCCTCTAATAGTGAGTGCCAAACAAAGTGCACTAACCCAATAGGTGGTAAGACAATAGGGGAACTAAGGCACCACACAGGTTATGTAGAAAGTAAACACAGGGTCAGTCATAAAGGACTGAAATGTCTATACACCAATGCACAGAGTATGAACAGCAAACAGGGTGAACTAGAAATTCAGGTTAATGAGGGCAGATATGATATTGTTGCCTTTATGGAAACATGGTGGGATGAAGCCCACATATGGAACACACAGCTAGAGGGATTTAAATTATTTAAAAGAAACAGACCAAATAAAATAGGAGGTGGAGTTGCTCTCTATATAAGAAATAACTACATCACCACAGAAATAGAGCACAACAATAACTAATAATTATAATAAATAGCAATAACAATAACTAATAACTAACTAAGTCAGAATATCAGCAAATATCCCGAGCCTGCAAAGATGAAGTGAGGAAAGCTAAGGCTCAAAATGAACTAAGGCTTGCAACCAAAGTCAAAAATAACAAAAAAAGCTTCTTTCAACATGTAAAAAACAAGAAAAAAGTGAAGGAAATGATTGGTCCACTAGTGGGTGACAGTGGCAAGAAGGTGACAAGCAACAGTGAGAAAGCAGAACTATTTAACTTGTTTTTCACATCTGTCTTTACACAAATGGAAAAAACAGACCAACCTATCAAAAATAGTGCCATAAAAAACAGAATAGAAACACAAGTTAAGATAGGCAGGAAAATGGTAAGTGAGCACCTGTCCAGCCTAGATGAGTTCAAATCACCAGGACCAGATGGATTATTGCTGTAAATGGCCATAAAATTGAGTCAGTTACCAAGTGCCCAAAATGTTAATATATGACCATGCAGCTCAGTGCAATCATTATAATTTTGAATATGATCATAAATAGCTTTGGGGAGTCCATCATAACATTGGTCATTTAGTAACCAGTTATAAGTTGAGGACCACCAAAACTTTGCACTTTTGTACATAAAATAATATTGCTGCAATTATCATATATTGGTAACTCTTTGTCCATCTATCCTAAAGAATGGCCTCTTGTATCAATTATATATTAATTTTAAAAATCCCTCTGAGTCAGTATATGGATATGAATTGAATTTTTTCTAGCTTTTTTAAACATCCACCAAACATAAAAAAATGTTCCTTATTGTTATTCCAATTTCCAATGTGAATTTCAATTGCTTTTATACATTCTAGGCTATTTCTCTGGTGAGGTATAGCAACAGAACATCATTTTATAAAAATTAAGACTATATGATAGTATAAATTCGATTACACATTTTCCCATTTTTCCATGTCTATGTTATTAGCAAAATTTTAGCCCATTTTCCACTACATTCTTTCACTTCTTTTCTTTTTCAAATTTTATTAGAGAAGAGCGAGACGTAGTGTCCAGGGGTTGCCACCATTTTTTAGGGACAGCACCATCGTGTGACAGTAAAGTGCCTCCCAGAATTCCAATTCATCAACCAATCCAGGAAAAGAATGAGAAGATAACAGGGATTAAACGGAGGCAGCTCTATGCTGCTGGTGCCCAAAGACAATCAAATGGAGAAGAAGAGTGGTAAGTCAAGTATGATCAAGGCAATTCTGAGGACCAGCTCCAATGTAAGAGGCTGAGGATATCATCCTAGAACAGAGCTTGGCCTTTTCAGACTGTTTGTAAATTCAACTTCTCTTTCTTGGAGGAGTGCTTAGCGAACTTCTCTGCTCCTCTTTTCCCCTGGATTCTGATATTTGCATTTAAAAACTTTCTGCAAAACAAGTCTGAGTTTCTTTTGGGATAACACCCAGAGTGGTTAGGAGACCATGGACCAGGTCATTTTTAACATTAAAATTGGGGGAAAGTTGATGATATGGAAAAACTGAATGAAAATGGGGATATTGACTTTGGACCAGTTGATAGATGATGGGGATGAATTTTTTAACTTCCAGTGATGGGCCACTCACAACTTCTCAAGGCAAGCTGTTCCATTGGTTGATTGCTCTCACTGTTAGGAGATTTCTCCTTAGTTCTAAGTTGCTTCTCTCCTTGGTAAGTTTTCAACCATTGTTTCTTGTCTTGCCTTTTGGTGCTTTGGAAAACAGTGTGACCCCCTCACCTTTGTAGAAGCCCCTCAAATATTGGAACATTGCTATCATGTCTCCCCTAGTCCTTCTTTTCTCTAGAGTAGCCATACTAGTTCCATATGCCTAGATGATGGAGAGTGTTTAACTTCTATAACAAGAGTATCAGTGGATTTTGAATTATAACTTCTACAACAAAAATATTTAGATTTTATTAGACTTCATTACATCAGTATAGACAGTAATTGTCTAGGACAGCATTTTGTTGGAAATGTAATAAGGACAATGCTTGCAAATGAAAGGAAACATATATGTACCGGAATAATATTGCAGCATCAAATCTGAGTCAGTCACAATGACCAAAGATTTATTCTTCTAAACTTTTGGGTTCATGCTGGAGCTCATCTTCAGAGAATTTCCTCTGTCTCACTCTTTTCTCGGGAAAGAGGAAAAATTCCCTGATGATGGATTCCAGCATGAGCCCAAACGCTTGGAAGAATAATCCCAAAGGTGCTTTTCATGAGGCAACTGGACTTCCTTGTTTTACTTTGAAGTCGTTTCACTTCTCATCCAAGAAGCTTCTTCAGCTCTGACTGGATGGTGGGGAATGGAAGGATTTATACTCTTTGCAGGCAGCTGGTCATTTGCATTTTTGAGAGAGCCATTGAGGCCACCTGGAGGTTTATCTGTGTCATCAGAGTCACCTGAGTAGTGCAAATGGGTGTGGAGCCTTCTTGGAACTGCTGAAAGGACTGTGTTGTAGACTGGAGATAGATGCTGTATCCCTCCTCCTTTTGGGAAGTACTTAGAAAATCTCCACATTGACAAAATTTCCATCTTACCATTACAAAAGACCACACTACTTGGATCTGGACATATACAATGCCAGTATATTATAACAGAGGTCTCCAACCTTTTGGGGCTCATGGCCTGGAGGGAAAGAGAGCAGCTTCCAAATTGGCACGTGTGCACACATGGAAATGAGGCCGTGCACACCCACCTGGCGCTAGCGGTCCCATTCACACATGAGCAAATGGGCCACGCACACCCGCTCAGCGCTAGCGGCCTGTTCACACATGCCCAAACGGGCCACGCAACCCGCCCAGCTATTGGCCCCATTCGCATATGGCAAATGAGCCGCGCACATCCGCCTGGCATTAGCAGCCCCATTCGGGCCCATGCGCATGCACAAATGGGGCCACGGGCACTAGTACAAGGGGGGGAGTGCACACACTAGCTAGCCATTTCCGCAGCCCGCTGGCCAGGAGGCTGCAGCCCAGTAGTAGGCCACGGCCCATAGTTTGGGGACCCCTGTATTATAACTCAATGCATATGAGGACCAACATCAGCTAAAGAACTGGCAGCTGTAACTTCATCTTATTGTGAAGAGAATATAACATCTGGATTGAGGAGTTATGTGAGACAGAAAAACAGCTCAACAAAAGGGAACAATTCCAAGATGACTTCAACTTCCAGCAGGACCTACAGATTCACAGAGCTTGGAGGGTGGAAAAATAGATAGGGTTGAATGGAAATTAAAAGAACATTAAGCCAAGGAGTAGATTTTGATATTTTTAAAGGAAAGGACTAGACAAAAGACTGGCCTAGGGCAACCTTGGTTGCTAGGAAAGAGAGACATTTGGAATCTGGGAAGTATTGTCACCTGTCCCTTACAGATAAAGGACTAAGCACAGTTAAGTAGATAAATTGCATAGATCAGTCTTTCTCAGCCTTGGAAACATGAAGATGTGTGGACTTCAACTCCCCAAATTCCCCAGCCAGCATCTTCAAACTGCTAAGGTTGAAAAACACGGCATAGGTTTTGCATATAATCAGCTTCACATGCTAGGACTGCATAGTTTTTATAACAAACCTTCCTCTTGTGAATATCAGAACATTTCTGTAAAGTGGGAATAACTAAATAGGAGAATCAATACAATGGATAAAAGTCCTCATTCTCAGGACATCAGTTGTGGTTTGGCAATAGCAATAGCACTTATATACCACTTCACAGTGCTTTACAGCCCTCCCTAAGCAGTTTATAGAGTCAGAATATTGCCCCCAACAATCTGGGTCCTCATTTTATCGACCTCAGAAATATGGAAAGCTGGGTCAACCTTGAGCTGGTGAGAATTGAACTGCCGAACTGCTGGCAGCCAGCAGTCAGCAGAAGTAGCCTGCAATACTACGTTTTAACCACTGTGCCACCACAATAAGCTATGTAAAAGAAGTAAAAACAAGGAACATGGTTCTCAAACTTCATTTACTGTTATTATTCAAAACAGGAGCAACTACCAACCCTGATGAATCCTTAGCTGACTTGATAATATACCCAAACTCCATCACAAATAGAGACCAACTATAAAGTCTTGGACTTTAAGAGAGCTAATTTCAATAAACTTAGAGAGGGTTTGGGAAGGATTCCATGGATGAGAATCCTCAAGGGGAAAACAACTCAAGAAGCTTGGGAAATTTTGAAAAGTGAGATAATAAAAGCCCAGTCTAGCACAATACCAACAAAGAGGAAAAATTACAGCTCTCAAAAGAAACCAGCATGGCTGCATAAAGAACTCTCTGATAAATTGAAAGATAAAAGGGACAAGTATAGAAAGTGGAAAGAGGGGCACATAACTAAGACAGAATATCAGCAAATAGCCCGAGCCTGCAAAGATGAAGTGAGGAAAGCTAAGGCTCATAATGAACTAAGGCTTGCGACCAAAGTCAAAAATAACAAAAAAAGCTTCTTTCAACATGTAAAAAACAAGAAAAAAGTGAAGGAAATGATTGGTCCATTAGTGGGTGAAAGTGGCAAAAAGTGACAAGCAACAGGGAGAAAGCAGAACTATTTAACTCGTTTTTTGCATCTGTCTTTACACAAAGGGAAAAAACAGACCAACCTACCAAAAATAGTGCCATAAAAAACAGAATAGAAACGCAAGTTAAGATAGGCAAGAAAACGGTAAGTGAGCACCTGTCCAGCCTAGACGAGTTCAAATCACCAGGACCAGATGGATTACACCCCAGAGTTCTCAAGGAACTGGCAGATGTGATCTCAGAAACATTGAACTATATTTTTCAAAGATCCTGGAGCACTGGGGAACTACCGGAGGACTGGAAAAGAGCTGATGTAGTTCCCATCTTCAAAAAAGGGGAAAAAATGGACCCAGGAAACTACAGACCTGACCTCATACTTGGGAAGATTTGAAAAGATAATCAAACAATGAATCACGAACACCTAGAGGCAAACAAAGTCATTACTAAAAGCCAACATGGGTTTGTCAAAAACAGATCTGCCAGACAAATCTTATTGCATTCTTTGACCAAATGACAAAATTAGTGGATCAGAGGAATGCTGTGGATATAATTTACTTGGACTTCAGTAAGGCATTTGATAAAGTAGATCACAACCTACTACTTGATAAGATAGAAAAATGTGGGTTAGACAGCATCACCACCAGATGTATCCGTAGTTGGCTGACCAGCCGTACTCAGCGTGTGGTCCTCAATAGAACCGCATCTACATGGAGGGAAGTGTATAGTGGGGTGCCCCAGGGCTCTGTTCTGGGCCCAGTGCTCTTGAACATCTTCATCAACGATTTGGAAGAGGGGATAGATGGGGAAATCATCAAATTTGCAGATGACACCAAGCTGGCAGGAATAGCCAACACTCCAGAAGACAGGCTTAAGATACAGGAGAATCTGGACAGACTTGAACACTGGGCACTATCTAACAAAATGAAATTCAATGGTGAAAAAAGCAAGATTCTACATTTAGGCAAGAAAAACCAAATGTACAGGTATAGTATAGGGGGTACCTTGCTCAATAGTAGTACGTGAGAGGGACTCGAGTCCTAGTGGACAATCACTTAATATGAGCCAGCAGTGTGCTGCAGCTGCCAAAAAGGCCAACACAGTGCTAGGCTGCATTAACAGAGGGATAGAATCAAGATCACGTAAGTATTAATACCACTTTACAATGCCTTGGTAAGGCCACACTTGATACTGCATCCAGTTTGGGTCACCACAATGTAAAAAAGACATTGAGACTCTAGAAAGAGTACAGAGAAGAGCAACAAAGATGATTAGGGACTGGAGGCTAAAGCATATAAGGAACGGTTGCTGGAATTGGGTATGTCTAGTTTAATGAAGAGAAGGGCGAGGGGGGACATGATAGCAGTGTTCCAATATCTCAGGGGCTGCCACAAAGAAGAGGGAGTCAAGCTATTTTCCAAGGCGCCTGAAGGCAGGACAAGAAGCAACGGATGGAAACTAGTCAAGGAGAGAAGCAACCTGGAACTAAGGAGAAACTTCCTGACAGTTAGAACAATAGTTGTCAAAGAACTGTGGGGGGGGCAGAGTGTGAATAATCCATGCCCTTCCTGGGACTAATGATTTATGAAGAACCAGCAAGGTTGGAAATGGGCTTCTGGGAAACAGCTATTTGAACCCTATCCCACACATAATCATTTGACTTACTGAGAACATTTTTAATAGCAAGGTAGACCAACAATCATTAAGGATTGCAGATGAACACAATGCCTCTTTTCATTCCAACAGTTGTACACATAATTGGTGGGAGAGATACCATTGAGCAAGATGTAGATGTGAGCTATAGAAGTGGGCAAAGGATACACATGCAGCTCATGGCTACCAACCTGAAACTTGTTTGTCATGATCCTAAAAGCCCAAAATATTCTTCATTCATATTCTTAAACATGAACAATAGTGAGAACTCCAAATCTGCTTTTCAGCTGACCTTAAGGAGATATATATCTACTTAGTACCATCTAACTCTTACAAGAAAGATGTTGAAGATAATGGTACTATAAGTGCTGACAAATGTGAAATGAGGAGGCATTTTTTTTAAAAAAACTGGTCCTGAACCGTAGTAGGGGTCCAAGCTGTTAATGCCTTTATAAATAAGCACCACTAGTTCAAATAGAAACAGAAAATCTGCCTGAGATTATTTTCTTATGGAAGAGAGATGCTTTAAATCATATTCACAACTTCTCTGCATTCAGAGACACTGCGTATACCTCCTAAGATAAAAGAAACTATATGTTGACTTAATGACATAGAATGGTGGGATGTTGCATAGTTGGCATAATTTGCAAGGAGTTCAGACGGAATTCACAAGGAGATTCTTACTACTAACAAATCAACTACCTTCATGGACATACTTTCCATTTACTGCCCCTGTTATAATTAGTGGTTGTGGCACACCACTGTAAGCCATCAGAAATTAAGACATGAGAGGAAAGA
This sequence comes from Azemiops feae, assembly GCA_023970755.1. Lineage (NCBI taxonomy): Eukaryota > Metazoa > Chordata > Lepidosauria > Squamata > Viperidae > Azemiops > Azemiops feae. The sequence goes on along the minus strand of JALGBA010000562.1, from coordinate 90,466 downwards.
AACTATCGCTAAATTTAATTTACACCAACATTATTCAATATAGCTCTCTGCCCTTGCTTCCCCACATCCATAGATTAATATGTATATTGTCTTTTGTTTCTTACATTTCTCACCTTCCTCTTTCTGAGGATCTCAGCCAATTCTAACTGCCCTAATGGATATGTGATGTAATTGGCCTCAAAGTTAAGTTTTTTGCCTATTTCCCAACTCTATGTAGAGTCATGTAGACAGCAAGAAGGTTCTTAGACTGACTCTAACACCTGTTAGCAGACACTTACCTGTTGGTGAAAAGGGGACAGATCCCTAAAACAAAAGAGAAGGTTATTAGAGTTACAGTTATATTTGTGTTGTGTGGATGAGAAGTGCTGATGAATCCAGGACAGAGTTGTAAAGAGGATTCTATGAGGACAGAGGAATCTGCAACAGCAAACAGGACCAGAAAGAGGGATTCTGCAGAATCACTGGCTGACAAAAAAAAATGATCTATTTGGAAGGATTAACCAGATGTTATCAAGAAAAAGCTTGATCAAAGTGCTGGAGTTTCGAAAGAAAAATAGTAAATAAGCGTGAATAAGGGAAGAAAAGAGCAAGTGAGAAAGTTAAACTATTTAAAAATGCATAAATGTATCTAGTAGTAAATGAAAGTAAGGCCACTGTAAAATAGAAGAAAGCACAAATTGTTAAAAATACTGTAACTATTACATTCATTTGGACAAGGAACTGTATATCAGGATAAGCTGCCGTCCCTTTTCACTCTCCGCACTCTTTCATTCAGACTATACATTTATCTCTCATATTTTTGTTTGGAATTTGATTTTCCTTTGTTTTCTATTACAACGAAATCACCCAGATATGCTTCTTTCATCCTGGTTGCTAATTTTGAATATGGCTGGTTTAAAGGAGTCAAAAATTATGTAGCTTTACTGGGCTCAAAAAAGTAGGTGACCCTCAAGTGGGAGTCCCCCCCCCAAAAAAAATCCTTCTGCCCAAAATTTCTGTAATAAATTGGAATAGTATCAACATAACAGAATAATACAATAAAAGAGATGGGAGGAACTTTGAGGTCTTCTATTTATGTTCAAACAGAAGATCCTATACCGTTTCAAACAAATGGCTATCCAATCTCTTCTTAAAAGTCTTCAGAGATGGATTACCCACAACTTCTGAAGGAAGCCATTCCACTGATTTATTGTTCTAACTATCAGGAAAGTTCTCCTTATTTCTAGGTTGGTTCCTCTCCTTGATTAGTTTCCATCCATTGCTTATTGTTATGCCTTCAGGTACTTTGGAGAATAGATTGACCCCCCTCTTCTTTGTAGAAGCCCCTTAGATGTTGGAACACTATTATTATGTCACATCTAGTCCTTCTTTTCATTTAATAGTCCTTCTTTTCATGACATATAATTATCATTTACTCTCCCCTCTGCAAACCTCTCCCTCCTCTGCAGTTTGACAATTGCAACAGTCTCCTGCCTGCGGGAGCTGATGATCTCTCCCGTTCTCCTGCTCCAATCTGGCTGAACCAAAGGTTGCATATTTCTGCCCCCTTCTCAGTGCAGTCTGAATGCATAAGTAGAAGCATCAGCAGAGGAATAAAGAAAGGCATTACAAGCAACAATAATGGTTATTGCAGAGACTGAGGACAGTAAGAAAAAAACCCTGAACAATTCAAACAACTGTCTCTCAGCCTACTGAACTATGCTTCCAAAATCCAGCCTGCTCACTCAAGTTAAGTGCAGTCCAAGAGTCCTGGGGCTACAAAAAATCCAATCCACTCCAGATTAATGTCCAGCCATGCCACTGTCCAGGCTAGACCCTTTCCTTCTGTGCCTGGTGATCAAGGAAGAATGGAGAAACAATTGCTCTGCCTGTTCTGCAACTATCAGCTTTCTGCCATTGACAGGAGTTGGACAAAGAGGGCTACTACTTCTAGACAGCTTTGTAGCAGGAGGAAAGATGTTCCCATCCTAAATCTTATTTGCCACCTGCCATTCTAAGAGAGGGAGAACTTCAAGGAAGCTGAACACTATTTGAAAGTGTGAACAGAGATGTCAAGAGGGAATGTGTCATCTGGTCTGAAGAGATAAATAGCTATCTATTGTTCTTGAACCATATCTTGACAATAATATATCCAATAACTATTCAGAATTGCTGTTTCAATAGCTTTAGCAGCACATTTTTCCCCAAACTGAAACTAATAAAAAGCTATTTCATCTCCACAATGAGTCAAGATTCATTAGTTGCTCTGGTAAAGAAAATGTAGTTTAAAGAACTTATCTAGCTCTTTGATCAATATTTGCCTGAAAAGGAAAACATTACAAAAATGAAAGCAGATTCTTTTCCTCTTCCAAGGAAAACATGCCCTTCTGAATACTGAAAAACATTTTAGAAAAGTAAATATTTAGGTTTTGTATTCAATGTGTTTCTTTTATATGTGATTGTGAGATACCATCAAGTTAGTATTGATTTATAGCAAACAAATAGACTTTCTTCAGAATTACTCAGACCCAACCTGATTTCTTAGATTACCCAACATTGTACCCATGAGCTTTATAATCAAATCTCTCCACCTTGCTGTTGGTCCATTTTCCCAGCATTATGACTTTCTCAAGAAAATGAGGTCTTCGAATAATGTATCACAAATACGATAATCTGATACTGGCAATTTGAGTTTCAATTTAGATTTGTTTTGTGATGCATTAGTTTGTTTTCTGGAAAATCCATCACATTCTCACCTTTCATCAACAAAAACCTTTAAGATCCTTTTCACTTTGCTTCCAACTTTTGCTTCCAAAGAATGTCACAGGGAAAATCATTGCCTGCATATTCTAATCTTTGTAGTAAGAGATGCATCAAGATCTCTGAATACATTTTTGAAAGCCTTTATACCTTTTCCTTTACAGTTGATAGTCAATTCTAAAATATCTTCATTGTAAATTCTAAGACTTGTTGCTATACCCGTTGTTATTTATTTGGTCTTTATATATCATTGTAATCCCATGTTTTACTTTACCTTCATCACTACAGCTTGCTGATAATTTGCATTTTCAGCTATCAAAATGGTATTATCAGCATGTTTTATATTTCTTCCTCAAATATTATAACAATGCTCATCTTCTAATACATCCTTCCTTAAAAAAGGAAACTTACAAAATCCCAAACTAACAAGTATGCAAGCATCAGCCTCTTTTATGCTCTTTAGTGAAATGTATTTAGAAGAATGGAATAGATTATAAGAATTCCAGTAACAATTATTTTCAGATTAAAACCAACAGATTCCTCTAGTCTATACACTAAAGCAGGGGTCTTCAAACTCGGCCCTTTTATGACTCATGGACTTCAACTCCCAGAATTCCTCAGCCAGGCACACATGAGTCATAAAAGGGCCGAGTTTGAAGACCCTGCACTAAAGCAAAGTCTCTTTCTAATTGACTTCCAGCAAATCAGTGAGGAAGCAGGTCCTTCACTGATAATAGAAAGTTTGCAGCTGGTTGTTAATAAGTTGGGGATATAACCGATGCATAGCAGGGTGCTTTCTTGAGCTTCTGCAACTCATCACAGGATTAGTTCTATCATCTCTCAATCACTATGTTGAGTGTGGGCTTCAAAGGGTCTCAGGAATTCATAACACCTATGCCACGGTGGGCTTCTATAAGCTCTAGTCACGCAGGTGTTTGTTAGATTTGGTCTTCATCTCAGAGCAGTTGGTAGCTGATCTGAAGATGGAGAACATTGTGGTGGGTCTTTTGCTATGATTAGATCACCCTTAATTATTGAGAATAGCCACTACTCCAAAACTCCGAAGCATGAGTGAACCATCAAAATGGTCATTTCCAGATATCCTTTTAATCCTACTGAATTCTAATGAATTCTGGCAGATTTCCCCAGCAACTTGATAGGTAGTTCTTGTCAAGTGCTCAGTAGATCTCTGGAACATAAGAGATAATCAGAGTACTTTATTAGATTACACCTGAGCTCTCCACCTGGTGGAGGAGGAAGTATTGATTTACCAAAGAACTAGAGAGATGAAATGGCAGAGATAGATGCCTAAAATGTTGACAGAGAAATTCTGAAAGTAAATTTAACCATACTCAACTTGAGCTCACATTTACATCTACGCTGTAGTGTTAAGGGAAGTAAGAAATCTGTCTATCTGTTTGCCTGCTTGCCTGCCTGCCTGCCTGTCTCAGAATTGTGCTCCCTCAGGAGCTACTGTCTAATGCAAGAATGGAACAAGGCAATGCACCAGAAGAAAAGGCCAGGAATAAAACTGCACCCTACTTTTAACAAGGAGATGGTATATTCCATTATCCAATACTCTATGATGGGCACTACTTCTGGCTCAGAATGGTAGGAGGGGGAAGACTAATGGTAGAGATGCCATGACAGGCAGGGAGAGATATTGTGGGAATCTGGGGGTGGGACACTTATGGGGAAGTCAGAATTAATGTTTGAAATTTATCCAAATTATTGAGAGACCAGATCTGTTTGGGGAAGTACATTATGGTAAAAAGAGTGGCAAATCATGTTTATTTTCCCCTTTTAGTGCATCTGTAGGTAGCCAGTCAGTAATTTTTTTCTATGATGATCCACCTTCTATTATGGAGGGAGGCCTTTGTGGAAAATATCCTAGGCACCTTCTGGAAAAAGTCACTCAGATCCACCCGCCAATTGGACTCCAGCTGAATCCATATGAGTTGATTGAGGCACTGCCTTGTCTCGCTATCTAAGAGGTATTTGACTCATTCACTACTGAATAAGTAATTGAAATTCTTGGACTACTAACTCAACCATCTGTACTTGGATCCAAGCCTCTGTTTGGACATACCTAATACTTCTCCTCCTATTATCCTCGCAACAACCCTGTGAAGTTAGTTGGGCTGAGAGAGAATGACTGACCCAAAATCACCCACCCGGCTTTCACGCCTAAGGTAGGACTTCAACTCACAATCTACTGGTTTCCAGCCTGCTGCCTTAAACATTAGCTATGAGATTGTATATTCTACCCTTCTAATTTTAAAGAGACTAAATTGCTGTTACTACAAACTATCGCCACATTTTTCACCTTAGAAGCTTTGATTATATCCTCCTTAAATTGCCTGTTCTCTCTTTTGACACAACAGCAGCAAAATAAGATTCTATGTTCGTTTTGCTGGTAGTCCATTCAGGATAAATGGGTTTATTCTACGAACACAAGTTAAAGTAAGCTGAGCTAATACAGGAAACATTATTTATTCATACTAGTTATTAGCAAAGGTAATTGAGCACAGAAGAGGAAGATCAGGACAAAAACCATCTTTTCCTCTTTAATGCAGAGCAACTGGTAGATAAATGCAAAGTTCATTTCTGTCAAACATTTGATGTTTATACATAAATCAGACACAGAAGAAATAACATTTACACTTAACTTAATACTTAGCTAGTATGATTCAAACTACCTGTTGAATGGCTATGAATGTATGGTACCGAGTAGATGTACAGTATGTAATGTATTGCCATCATGCTTTAGCCTTTTTGATAATAAGATCGGTATAGTTTAAAAAAATTCTACTCTTTCCAGTGGCAACATAAGTTTTCAAAAGCTGGAAACTGAGTAAGAACAAAAAAAAGAACTAAAAAGTATGGATTTAATTGAGGATCAGGTATTAAAATTGTCCATCAGAACTTGGTAATGCAGGTTATGTCCTTCCAATTCCCAAGCCAGAGGGAGGTAGAACCCAGAAGAGAGGAAGTTGGAACCTTGATTAATGCAGAATTAAAGCTCTATCCCACCTTTACTTGGAAGTGAACTTGCATTAAACTTTCAATCTTTAATTTGCTCTGAAGATAAATACAATTCCCCAAGCAAATATTGGGAAAGAAGGACACACCTTAACTTGGCCTTGTTCCATACTCAACTGAGCCATGACGCAATCAGAGAGCTTTGCCACAGCTTGTCAGCTGTTCAGTCTAGATTGTCTAAGGCTGCCAGTAGACAATTCTCCTGCATGCCAGGAATGCAATTCTCAATTTACTTTCTATAGGTGGATCTTATTGCACAGATAAACTTCAACTTAACCAAGTTGAAGCATCAGAATGAACGCCTATGTGCACACAGTTAACAAGCTTTAGAGAAAAAATTATTTTCTCGCATGTTCCCAGCTCTGGTTCCCTAAACTATGTGTAATTGATATTCTGCAGTAATATGCCAACGGATCGCCAACGTCCGATAACGGATATGGCACAAGAAGAAGAAGAAGTAATATGGTGGCTAGATCATTTGCTTTGCATGCTAAAGACTCCTGATTGAGCAGAGGCAATTTTTTAACAATTGCAATTTTAATTTCCCTGAGCTTTCCCCTTTTTAAAAACTCACCATTTTATAATTTTTGCTGTCAGTTGAGAGAGAAGCCTAATCCTAGCCTTAACCCTCCATTTCCCATTCCAAGGCCTCCATTCAAATCCCATCCTACTCTGTTCCTGCTGTGGCTCCTATTGGCCAAGCCACCTATGTTCAATTTCCTTGCTAGTCTGCTTTTTTAAAGCAAAATTTTCATATTAGGGGAACTATCCTGTGCAGTTTTTTGCTCTTGGGTAAGCCTTTGGAGAATGTTTGACTAAAATTCACTAGAGTACTCCAAATGTTGCATCAGAATTCCCCATGTTATTACCAGTCACCTCATCCCCAACAGCCTAATCCTAGTTAATTACTTCATATTAAGACCTTATTAGTTTTTTTATTTAGCATATCATTTAATTCCTAGAAATATATCCCCAAACTCAAAAAACAAATTAAGATTAGGAAAAATTTATTTATTTGTTGTATATATTTACTGTAAATATATATATATGTTTTCCTCTCCAATTCAAAAGAAACCAGAGAAGCAATTATTAAAATGTCAAAAACAAAGATGAAGATACATACAAAACGATCAGCTCCAATTCTGATGAGGGCATCAATGCAATTTTCTTAACAAGGTTACAGAAATGTTTTACTATAGCCTTCTATGATGGTGGTTTTTATTTTGTTTTCCTGATTTTCCTCACTCTTACTAACAACCCTGGAATACCCTAGGCAATCCTGCAGCAATCAGGGATTGCACCACTTAGTATCCAAGATCAGTCCAGATCAATTAGATGCTGCCACCTGCTGTACATTTAATGTATGATGAGGCAAAGCAAGAAAGCAGCGTTTGAAAGATTACTTATAAAATCATCAAAGGCAGCAAGCTCTTTCTTTCTTCTATGCAATTTTCTAGCATTTTTTCTTTCTCCCATCTTCCATTGCATCCATTTTGCATTGCTTGTTAGTTGTTTTCCTGTGGATTTAAACAGCAAAATATAAATATTGGACATAAAATGTTACCAAAGCATAAATTTATGCATAACTACCATCATTTATACTCATTTACATATTCATTGTGCTTAAGTACTGCTGAAACTGAACCAATTCATGACACTTTACAATGCAAATGCCATATTTGAATTTTCCTTGCTATCATAAGTCACTTTGATCAGGTAATATTGATCTATGAGTCAAGAAAAACTAAGGCTCAAGAGTCAAGATAAAATAAAATTCAGAATTCAGTAGCTAATTCAGGGAGTCTTCGAGTTATGACTATAATGGAGCCTTCTCATTGCAGTTACAAGTCATGATAATCATTAAGGGAGGCATGCATATGAGCACCTAGTTTAATTTCCTCAATCCATGCTCTCCCAGTCGCCAGGCAGGTAGTTAAGTGGAACATAGGGTGCCTCAGATAGGGAAGGCCATGGGAGGCCTAACACAGATCTAGAGCCATAGTACAGCACTATCTCAGCACAAGTGTGGCCTGCCATCCCCACACACTGTGCTTGGCTTCCTACCATGCTGGGTCCCCACAGACTTTGGGCCTACTTCCAATTGGGTCCCACACTCTCCACCTCACCTGTCATAGCTTAGCTCACTTACGTTTTACACATATTTCCTTCAGGAAGCAGCTGCTTCACCATGCAATCTTCTTACATGGAGATTACATGCACCATTCCGAAAGTGGGTTTCATTTTGGAAGCTGCTCCAAAATGACACTCACTTCTGGGACAGTGCCACATGGCCACTAGGGATGGATCAGGCCAAGGGATGGATCAGTCAGCTGTCCTTCCAGAAGGTCATTTAGTCTATGTAGGAAGGCCACATGACAGAGTGACTGCTTTCCAAAGGAAATCTACAGAAAAAGTAAGGGGACCAAGCTGTAGTGAGGGGTGGGGAGAAGGGTGTGAGACCCAGCCAGATGGGAAGCAGGCCTAAGAACTGCAAGTACTTAACAGAGTGAGAAACAGGCCCAAACCTTGGGAAAAGATAATAATAATAATAATAATAATAATAATAATAATAATAATAATAATAATAATAATAATAATAATAATAATAATAATAATAATAATAATAATAATAATAATAATAATAATAACAATAACAACAATAACAACAATAACAACAATAATAACAATAACAATAACAATAATAATAGTTGAAAGGGACCTTGGAGGTCATCTAGTCCAACCCCCTATACCATTTCAGACAAATGGCTGTCCAGTCTCTTCTTAAAAACTTCCAGTGTTGCAGCATTCACCACTTCTGGAGGCAGGTTGTTCCACTGGTTAATTGTTCTAACTGTCAGGAAGTTTCTCCTTAGTTCTAGGTTGCTTCTCTCCTTGATTAGTTTCCAAGATAAGTGAGCAGGTTGCTGCAGCATTCCTGCACTCAGTTGTAAGGACAGGTTACCATATTTTTCCGTGTATAAGACGCTATTTTTTCCTGCAAACACCCTGTTTAAAAATCAGGTGCGTCTTATACAAGTGCAGCATCTTATACACGGAAAAATAATGGTAACCTCCGCAGCCCAGGGCATGCCTGTGTGGGTTGCCATGCCACCTGGTGCAGGTGTCAAGCCCCTGTGGGCTTGCCACTAATAGGAGGGGGAGGGGGCAAGATTGTCGGCCAGCCGAACTTCTGGATTTGCCGGCACAGCTGTTTGGCACTCTGCTGAACAGTGGTCAGTGCGGAGAAACTCACATGCCAGAGCGTCTTATACAAGGGTGCATCTTATGGACAGAAAAATATGGTAATTGCCAATCACTCAACTTTTGTTCAAGGGCATTGCAGTGGCTGTAATTTTGGGCAGGCATTGTAAGTTTCTTCATTTCTTCATTTTGAACAATTCATGAACATCATAAGTAGAGGACTACTTATAGGTCTGGATTTAATCAAACTCAAGAAAACTATTGCAACCACTTCTTTAGTTCTGATACCAAATTCAACTGATGCCTCAGGCCAATAGGATACTAACTATGGCAAAGAGCAATGCAAGGACATTTCTCAGCCTTATTTAAAGATAAAATATCCATTTTCAATTAAATCCAGTAATGTCATTTTATTTTAGAAGTGTTTTTTAAACCCATTCACTTCCCCTGAATATTTAAGATAGATACCCTGTTCAGGAGAACCTGCATAATGCGCTGGACCCATTGAGCTTTTGTATTCAGGCAGACGCTCTCCCCATCCTTCAAGGTAGCTCTGATAGATAAAAGATAGAGAAAATGGCTGGATGAATGAACCATTTTCATATAACCATCACTCTTTTTAAGAAGGGAATATAATCAGGCCAGAAGACACTTACACGACTTGCAGAACAGTGCAATGTTGTCCTGCCTGGATTAAATGTACAGACTTAATACTTCTTGGTGAGATAGATGAGTTTGTATGGTTACACTGACACCCGTAATCTGTGGAGACAAAGAAACCAGGAAAAATTTGAATGCTAGACATACATACAAACTAGCTCCATAACCATTGCCTTACATATTAAGCCTGAAGACTGTTTATCTGAGGTACAAGCAGTGAGACGGAGGCCCCTCAAAATGCATCAGAGTGGATCCATCACTATTCAAAGGATGTGAAATCCAACCCTGCTTAGTTTTTGCAATGCATAAAGAAAGAGTACCTTCAGGCTCTAAAATGACTTCGTTGCATTTCAATTTCTTGCTCTTCTTTAAAAAAAGAACTAAAAAAGTTTTTTGCAAAATACAAACAATACTTTTTGTAAAAGTAAGAGTATTAAGTGAATAAGAAAGGAAAGAAAAAAGACAGAAGAAGATAAACATAAAGGAGTGGCTTCTGATCTTTTTTACAGCATTACAATGCAATTATATTTTATCCTCTCTTTCTAAGCGATATGGTGGCTTTCTTAACTCTTCTTAGTATGTCTAACTGCATAATGTTATTGTTATTATTGTTACTACAAAATGAAGATATTTAATGTTTTTATTATTACTGATTTTTTTAAAAAAATATCTGCTACACTAATATTCCTTTTAAAGACTTTTTTTTCCTCAGCAAGCTCACATAGGATCAGGGGTCTTTGCCGGTGGAGCTTCCTTTCCTTTCATTTCTTTCCTCAACTAAGGAGCCCATAAGCCTTTCCTACGCTTGATTCGAGGAAAGACGGGAAAGAGGCCGCCTCTGTTCCACGCGCACCAGAGCCAATTGCACAGGGAAAGCCGGTGTCGCGCCTCCGCTTGTTTCCATGCCACTCGCTCGCAGAGCCACTATAAAAGTGAGGGCCGCTTACCCCCGATGGGCAAGGCGTTCCCGGTCGATGGAACCCGGACCATGAGGAGGAAAAGAAGCAGAAAAGACGCGCTGAAAAGTTGGCGGTCCATCTTGCGTCGGGGAGGCTGGAGGATACTCTGGAGTGCCCGCTGCAAGCTTTTTATATTTTTGTTTGTAAGTGGCAAGGCAAGGAAGAGTTGACTCAGAATAAGCCCACCCATTAACATTGCCTTGGCCCACGACATAATGTTTCTTAATGGCCAGGGGATTGCGTAAGTTTTCCGCGAAACTAAAATACAGTACAGAAGGAGGACGACTCCCGGCTCCTGCGTTGGGGAGGTACGCTGAATCTTTCCTGACGGATGTTAGCCTCTGCAAAACTAGTGAGATTTTTTCAGATGTCATGGGAAAGGGGAAGATCAGATGCGATGAGTATGCGTGCCATTTTCCAACCGTTTCTGGAACTTCTGAAATAAACTCTTCCATGTTTTCCCACATACATGTGTGCATATTGTAAGCATTGCATTGCTCCCCTTAATAGTCCAGTAAAAGAGCAGCTGCCTTCCTTTCATAACTGCATCTTTCCATCTATTTTTTTTCCTTTTTTCTAATCCATACTATAACCAATTGTGTGCCTATGTGTAGATACTCTCTTTTTTTCTTAACTCTTATTCAATTTCATTAATGAAAAAATTCCTTCCAAGGTTATTTTGCAGAAGAGAATTTTGAAGGATTTTCATGGTTTGGGTGTGTAGTTCTTGCAACTAGGAAAAGGCCACTATTTTTCAAAGAGTGGTGCCATTGTCACAGCTAAGAAGAATGTCAGCTTTTGAAAAATTCCTTAAAATATTTTACCCCTGGGGAATTTTGGGTAAAAAGATTATCCAAGTTTATAACCCACTAATTTGATGGAGAATTTCAAACAGAATTTGTGCTATTTTCTAGTAAGCAATTCAGGCGAGGTCAGTTATTGATTCATTATGTGCCATCAAGTTGTTTCAATTCCTAGAAACATGGGTTTTTGGCATGACTTTGGGTTCAGATACATACAGTGATTTAGAGGATTTTAAGGACTAACATTCAATGGAAACCAGAGTTTTTCCTCTTGAGCTGATGATAAACAATTAGAAAGGAACTAGGGAACACTGTTTTATATATGATAACTGCAGCAAGATTATTGTATGCATAAAGATGGAAAAAATGGGCAATACCTACAATGGAGAAATGGTTGATGAGGGTGACAGAACTTGTCAAATTGACTTGTCTGATTAGAGAAAAGACAATATCTACATTTACTAGTGCCTGAAAACTTCTTATTTCCTGCCCTTATTATTTTTGTAAATAATTCAAGGCAGTGAACATACCCAATTCTACCTCCTCCTCTCACAACAAGCACCCTGTGAGGAAAGTTGGGTTTAGAGAGCGTGAATAGTCCAAAGTCATCTAGCCAGCTTTCTTGCTCAAGGTAAGACTAGAATTCACAGTCTCCTGGTTTCTAGCCTGATACCTTAGTCAGACTATGTAAAAAAGAAAGAAAAAACCTTATGGTTTTGATGAATAGCAGGGTGGATTATAGAAAAGGACTGTCATGATATAACTTGAGAAAGATAAAAATATAATTGTGCTTATAGCTACTGTGAAGATTGGAAGCCACATCTTTATACTGTATGTTGCTTTATATGTTTGTTTTCTTCTTTCCGTATTTCTTCTACTTTTTTCTTTATGTGCTTTTAGCTTTTTCTTTTTTCTCCCTTTATCTTTATTTTTATTTTATTTTAGTTTGCATTAGTTCTTATCACTGTTCTCAAAACTGTCAATAAATGTATGTGTGTCTGTTTTATATGCTGATTATTTCACTGTTGAAGCAACTTTACATATACATAAAGATTTTCTCTATGATGATCTATCCCTAATCTGTTCTTTATAAGTCACCCAATGATGTACTCGTCACCAGGGTAACTGAGTCCATCCACTTTGCTTCTGGACATCCTCTTTCTTTTCACCTTTTCCAGAGACCTGGGTCTTCATATAATATGTTTGGAGTAGTTTATTTATTAATTACATTTAGAAATGACCCATCTACCTCCTAAAGCAACTCTGGGCAATGTAAAAACGGACATAAAACAAAAAGGTTTATGTAAATATTATAACAGAAGACAGTTAAAAATAAGAATGAAATAATTAAAATTAAAAAAGCAGGAAAGGGGTTTCAGAGCACTAACTAGTTTTATAATTGCATGCTCCTCTGTGAACCCCAAGTGAACTGGCAGGGTCAGGGCTTTAGGCATGTTTTTAATTTATATTTTTATAATATATTTATAGAATATAATTTATATATTTATTAAATTTCTACACTGCCCATCTCACTTAAGTGACTCTGACTGTTTACTACAACATAATAAAACAGTATAAACATCTAAATAAAAGAACAGATTAAAGACAGGATTAAAAAGAAGTTAAAACGTGCAAGTTAAAAATAAAAAATCAAAGTTAAAATTTCAGAACTCTTTAAGTTTCAGCCATCCCCAGCATTGCATCACACTCTTAGATCTTAATACTCTTCCGGAAAATCAGAAGAAGTGGGTGCTTGCCTCACCTCTGAGGTTAAGATGTCCTAAAGAGTTAAGTTATATACTATTCTCAAATGCGGAACTTCAAACCATTGCATCATAAATTCTTGATAACCGTGAATTCTTACTTACATAAAGGTATTTTTTCCGAGTAATCCGAAAATATTTTATGTAAGCTACTTTGCTTTTCCAACTAAACTTCTTTGCTTTTAACAGTTTACTCCAATGAATATTAGCCAGAATATCCTCCATCATGGAGGATGGAGGAGGAATTACTGTATTTCCTTCTTACTACCACTAACTACATGCCAATCAAGCTTCTGACATACCATGAAGTGCCAAACTTCCCTTCCTTAAACTCTTCTGTATAATCAAACTTTAGAAACTTGTTATATTTTTAAAATAATTAAATAACTAGCAATGTGCTGGATTAAAAAATGTGTGAATCATTAAGGGATTAAGCAAATGTATAGAAGATACACAAACATATAACCACATCAGCAGGGAGATATCAAGTATAAAGAGTTTAATTTTAAGTGTTATATCTATTTTATAAGTTAAGCTAGAAGGTGATTAATCAAAGTCTAACTCAGGACCACACGCTCAGGCATTCAATCTCATTTGAGCACTACTCTTCACATAACTAAAAGTCTAAAAACTAAAATGTTATTAGTGCTGATGTGAATCATCCACAGACATCAAGATCCCAAGTGAAATACAGACCAGTGGCTTCTAAAAGATTTCACTTGTGGTATCAATGAAAATAAACTAGAATCAGAAGTAGATGGGTTAAATCCTCCTGCCAAATTAACACAGAGTAGTAGAAATCACAGATGTCCAAGCTATTGGTTGAATGATTTTGTAATCTGGAAAGAGAAGCAAATTGTTCAATCACACTCATGTATATATTCACATCTAACAAATAATGGACAAGACCAGTAAAGCAAGTGAGGGTAGTGACTTATCCCATAAACACTCCATAATTTCTGGTAAAGTTCCAGCTTGTAAGTAAAAGATGTTCTAGAATACATCATTAACACCAGTTGTGCATATTATGGAGTTGGGCAACATAGGAAGATATGTTCACCAGGATCCTTGGTGATTGATTATTGAAAGTTTCCCTGACATGTTTTAATATAATGTCCTGGTTCCCCCCCCCCAAAGTAACTGGGGGGAAAAGGAGGTAATAGGAAATAGAGCATGATGCCTTTAGAGAGAAATGTTTAAATATGTGCATCTTTACTGAAAGGAACATAGAAATATTTAAATACAATACCAGAGTTTAGACTCAGGGTGCAAGAAACAAACTTTTTTGTTTTTATTGTTTAATTAATGGGGTAGGTCTTTAGCTTTGGGTTTTTGGTTTATAAAAATGGCTTTACTGATTCCTAGAAAAGCCAATAAGAAAGGTCTTTTCCCTCACTTGTTTCTTTTCAAATTAAGTCTTTCTCATTCCTTCTGTACTGAAGCATTAAAAACATGGCATCCTTCAATGTAATCTTAGAGTTCTACCACTATTTTTCAAAAAGTCTCTTTCTTGTGGAAAAGGAAAGGGGCTCTGCCTAGTTGCTCTTCCCCTAACATTGTGTGCCCCTTCTGCCCACAGCACCATTTCTGAGGTCTATCCATGAAATTCTGTATTTTCTGGCCTGTCATATCATCACATAGACTTTGTGAAGATTCCGTGTGGATGCCATATTGATATCTAGAGAGTACCAGGTTGGGCTTACAAATTCTGCCTCATTTACCCTTCCATGTGTTAAATGTACAAGTGGGTTTTTTTTTGTAGTGATCCTTATTCAGAAGGCAATCTGCAAGCTAAATTTAGGATAGAAATGGTTAGAATTAGATGATTAGTATTTTCAGCTTTGAGAAAAGAAGAGGATGTATTAAAAAATCACACATGCTACAGAAATTGGGGGAAATTGGATGTTTTTCTCCTTGTCTCTCTCCATGCTAGAGCTTAGGTTAATCCACTGAAATCAAACACCTGAAGATTCAAGACCAATCAAAATAAATACATCTTACATAGTATATAGCTAAACTGGGATTTGGTATAAGAATTTGCTACCAATTGAGCAGTTTTTATAGGTTTTATAGGTTAATCCACTGAAATCAAACACCTGAAGATTCAAGACCAATCAAAATAAATACATCTTACATAGTATATAGCTAAACTGGGATTTGGTATAAGAATTTGCTACCAATTGAGCAGTTTTTATAGGAACTAGAAAAATATCATAAAAAATCAGCTATCAATGTCCATCAGTTTGGCAGGCTGAAATTCCTGAATTTCAAGCAACTATAAATACCAGCTGCTAAGAATCATTGTCCCTTTGCCAAGAATGGGAATTTTCTGAATATTCTGCTATTATGTGATTCAGACTGTGTGATCAGATTGCTGGATTGACTGTCCCACTGGCCTATCTAACAGGGCTTTTCTTACATTTTTTTGAGCAAGAATAAAATAAGGAATACTTTGATATCTACCTAAGTGGCAGATTATTAGTTACTTGTTTCAGTCTTCATGGGTCTTCACTTGGTAAATCTGTTAAATAAAAAATAAAATTTGTGTGAAAAGAAGAGAAAGGAAAAGCATATAAACAAAACTGTCCCAGAGAAGCGAGCAAATGATAACGACAAAGAGCAATTATAAATGTGTCCTGCCTTTTGCTTTCACCAACTTCCTGTCCTTACCTGAAGGCTCACAGTATCTCCACTTGTGATCTGTATCATAATTGCCGGTGAGGGAGCACCAGAGTTTCCAGCTTAAAGTACCATCGGTTGTACATGCCGAGTAAACCTTTTTTTTGTAGGCAAAAGGAAAAAAACAGGGCTTTTTTGGTTCCGCATCTTCTCAGAAAATTATTGAAGATAAATGTATGTGGGAGAGAAAGAGAAAAAGCATAAGATCAAACTCTTAAAAGCAGAGGAATGCAGTTCCAGTCATGCTATATTCACTTAAAGCTGTGAGGTTCTTGATGGCAAAAATATACTGTGGGGAATATGTGGGCACAAATGTAATGTAATTCCCATTCACACCTCCTTAAACCATCTTTTTTTTTCAGAATTTTACAGCAAAGGAGTAGTGCAATCTTGGGGAAAGTTGTGACTGCTTTAAGCAGATGTGGGTGGGTGGGTGGTTTGTATCCCATTTTTTTTTAATCCTTTTAATTTTCAACTTCAATGCTGCACAGCCCCCTTAGTGATTTTTCTCCCATGATTAACAAGAAGCAAAATTTAAAATTCCGACTCTATTAATTTGTTTCATCTATCTTCTATTTCCTTTTAACAACATATACACACACACAAAGTAATAACAAATCTTATTGTTAAGTAATTAGTTCAAGACTGAAACTATTAACAAAACTATTAACTACAACTTTGATATGAATTGCGGTGGTTCTTCTTTATCTTATACTCAACTTTGGATGAAGAGTTAAATAATATATTTGCTTGTAATAATGACATCCTAAATGACAATTAATAATAATAATAATAATAATAAAGTTGGAAGGGACCTTGGAGGTCATCGAGTCCAACCCCCTGCTCAGGCAGGAAACCCTATACCATTTCGGACAAATGGCTGTCCAGTCTCTTCTTAAAAACTTCCAGTGTTGGAACATTCACCGCTTCTGGAGGCAGGTTGTTCCACTGGTTAATTGTTCTAACTGTCAGGAAGTTTCTCCTCAGTTCCAGGTTGCTTCGCTCCTTGACTAGTTTCCATCCATTACTTCTTGTCCTGCCCTCAGGCGCCTTGGAGAATAGCTTGACTCCCTCTTCTTTGTGGCAACCCCTTAGATATTGGAATACTGCTATCATGTCACCCCTAGTCCTTCTTTTCATTAAACTAGACATACCCAATTCCAGCAAACGTTCCTGATATGCTTATCCTCCAGTCCCCTAACCATCTTTGTTGCCCTTCTCTGCACTCTTTCCAGAGTCTCAACATCTTTTTTACATCGTGGTGACCAAAACTGGATGCAGTATTCCAAGTGTGGCCTTACCAAGGCTTGTAAGTGGTATTAACACTTCACGTGATCTTGATTCTATCCCTCTGTTAATGCAGCCCAGCACTGTGTTGGCTTTTTTGGCAGCTGCAGCACACTGCTGGCTCATATTTAAGTGATTGTCCACTAGGACTCCGAGATCCCTCTCACAGTTACTACTATTGAGCAAGGTACCCCCTATACTATACCTGTACATTTGGTTTTTCTTGCCTAAGTGTAGAACCTTACTTTTTTCACCATTGAATTTCATTTTGTTAGATAATATTCATAGAGTGTTTATATTTCTCTTTTGTGGAATCAGTAAGCAAAAGGCATGAAGTGGTGGTGCTAGAATTGAAACTGGCCAAGGATTCACTTGTGACTTTCAGTGTCTAGCAGCCAAGTCAGCATCAGAGACTGGCAATATTTGATGTACACCCGAATCTTTGGTATACTGGGAGTCCCACTATTACCCTTCTTAGTATTACTTTTTGTTCATCTATTAACTTAGAATATCAGACTAAATGTGTCATTGTAAAGGCTTGGGGCATAGCAATTCTTAAATGCAGATAACACTTTGAATGGATATAGTGGAAGTGAAGGATAGTTATTTGATTCAAACCTTTGCAAAGAGAAAATGCAGCTGCATAAAAGATGGAACCAATAGTCATTTGGTTTAAAAATCTGCCCCAAGATGGCTTACTTTCAAGTAAATGTAAATAAAATTGTGCTGTGTTCCTAAACCCAACCATTTATCACCATTTTGATATCTTGGAGCTACCTGCCTTTTTTCTTATTTAAACGTGTATCAGCACAGAAGCTCCATTTCATGTCCACATCAAAATCTTCTGTAGTGGCACACCAGAATCTCCCATTCTTCTCATTCTTTTCATCCTCATCAATGCAAGTGGTAACCATCTCTCCTTTGTAGTTGAAAGGGAAGACACAAGGCTGGCCGTTGGCATTCCCACCATATTCTGTGAACATAGGGAGGACAAAGAAAAATTTGGAAAGAGTTTGGTTCAGTTATCCAAGAAAAGGAAACAAAGCAAGTACTTAGAACTCTGGGTTGGAACTCTGTGTGGGTCAAAAGGGTATCACACTGGAACATTTTCATATTTTAATTAAACAGAGAAGAATACTTGGAGTATGATGCAATGACCTCACCAAAAGTGACAAAGCCTCCACTTCTTGCTAGTTTGGGAAAGGGATTAAAGGAAAAATCATTATTTATGTCGATTCGTATGTCCATCCGACCCATATCTGTGACTTCAGGTGGCTAATTGATTAAAGAAACACAATAAACAAGAAAGGAATAGCCCAATAACAATATAAAGCTAAAGAGTGCTTGAGACTTGTAACCCAACAAACCCAAGAAAAACATTAAACAGCCCATTTGACATCCTATCCCAATATCCAGGAGAACATCTAGTACAGATCTTTAACACTTTGCTGGGCTTCTGGGGAAGAGTGGCACACTGAAATGTCTCCCAAAAAGTGGAGCTAATGACTGCAACTGAAGGAAAGGCCAGTGAGTAGACTGGTTCTTTAATAATTCCTCTCCAGTCAAGGAGAGGATTTGAGATCACCCACAAGTGCTCCAGGCAATTGCTTCTTGCTCCCTTACCTTGAAGGGAGCATGATTTCCATTTGCTGTCGTTATCGTAGTTTGGGGTTGTGGCACACCATAGCTGATTGAATAAAATCCCATCTGTGATGCAGGAATAATAGGATTTGTTTCTGTATATGAAGGGGAAACTGCAAGGGGCAGGATCTATAGAGGAAACCCAGCAAAGAGGAAGAAGCTTTGATTGAAGCAATGTAAGGAAAGGATTGATGTGAGCATTAAGGATGAACAGGGTTAACTTCATTCTGTAGTCAGAAATATTCTTTTCAGATATAAAGGGAAATGATCAAATGTTCAAATTCTGTACATAATACACATTAGGAGAAAAATAGCAAGTAATGTAAATAAAGGATTAGAAACCACATTGCTTCCATACTGTGGCATGGAAATGAAGAACACAGTACTGAAGCAGCATTTTCCAAAGGAATATTTTTGAACAAGAAACCAACATACAATTGAAGTGTAGATTTGTTTATTGACAGGTGAAGTACCCTAGGCCAGGAAACAGAAGTCTAAAGAAGGGGGGATTGCAAATCTTTATAGATTTATTCAGATTTTATCTTTATTTAATTGTCACATGATAATTAGAAATACTCATTAATTATGAGGTAGGCCATAATGTTATCACTCTAGTTCAGGGGTGTCAAACTGCCGGCCCGCAGGCCAGATGTGTCACACGGAAGCCGTGCCCACCCCATTGCCAGCAATGGCAAAACAGTCCCGATACGTCACACGACGTCACATGACGTCGTGAGTTTGACATGTCTGCTCTAGTTGATAAGATTAATCTTGACACTTTCCTGTGGAAAAAACAAAAGACCTAAATTGTTATTTAGTCACTGTTTAAAAATCTTGAATTCCTTGTGGTTACTCTTGCATTCTAGTGATTAGCTTTTTCACTTGTTAGCATATTGTTACTTTAATGCATTTGAATTCCAAGCACTTGACTTGCTTTCTGCTGAATTGCAGTACAGTTATTTAAATATTACATACAACTTAAGTCCAAAGTTGGACCCCTCATTTTTCCCCTACAACACATAGAAAAGCAGGCATAAAAAATAGGTAGCCACTGGAACCAAAACACATGAAGAAGGGAGATTTAATAATAGGGAGGTTATATGGTAACCAATAGATTTTTTTATTACAACTCCCACAGCCATGAGATGGATTGTTTCTTGACTATTAAACTATTCTTCTTCCCAAAGCTTGTCTTTTTTTCACAAAACCTGGATTCAAGTTACATCCATGCTTTGTCTGGTTACTTCCATTATCTGTTTTGCTTACCTGAAGGCTCGCAGTATACCCACATAGACTCAATATCAAAATTACTTGAAATAGAACACCAAAGCTTTCCATCAGATCTTCCATCTGTTGTACAGGATGCATAAAGATTATTTTCAAAGATAAAAGGAAAGACGCATGGATTAGTGAGATAATTTGCATCAAGTCCTGGAAGAAGGAGAAGAAAAGGAGAATTATCATTTGCCATACTATTAGAATCCATCAATTAATACAGTTTGAGTATTTTTTTAAGTGTAACCCTCAGCATATCTACTCAGAGGTAGGTCCGTTAGTACTATAGGTAATAGCATGCAAGTTTATATCCAAAACATTAATTCTATTAAGGAAAATTTGAGATTAATGGGAAAAATATTTTTGGCTGAAGCAGGGCCTTAATTATACCCCTTCATTTTATACTACACAACTGTCCATTGAATAATAACAAAATTCTATCTCCCCAAAATATCTAAATGTGCTGTATCTTTGATTTGCTTTATTATATATGAAAAAAGTCGTACATTTGATCTTTTCTGTTCTATTTTACATGCAAGTTCCTTATAATTGTTGATGCTCAGCACAAACCAGAAACACATATTCCATATAAAAGGTTTTCATTTACCATAAACCATGACTTCTATTATCTAATAGTCCTCAATTTCACTTACTGGTATCAGCACAGTAGCTCCATTTCTTATCCTTATCGTAGTTCCCAGTCGTAGAGCACCAGAATGGCCCTTTACGGTCAGATCTGCCTGCGCAGGTGTAGTAAACATGAGTCATATAAACAAAGGGAAAGACACAGGGTTTTCCTCCAGAATTGCCTCCATACTCTAGGCAAAGAGAAGAGCACTTTGTAAATACATATTAGAGCAATATATAAATATAAATACAGATATTGCTGTCTTTATCTAAGACACGAGTGGGCAACTGAGGTTCTCTAGATATTTTAGACTACTATCCCCACAGTCCCATGACATTGGCTGTGCTACTTGGGACATATGGGAGTCGGAATCATGGAAACTTGGATTGCAGAGAAGGTTCTTTTCTAATACTGAGATTGTCACCAGCATAATAAAGAATAAGCTAAAGTGTAAAGTTCAGAGGAAAAGCTACATACTACAAATAAATATAGTGAATTGCAAATAGAATATCCCAGCCCTGAAGTGTTTCCAATCCTTTGCAAACCCCATTGGAGATAACCTGTGATTCTCTTCACATCTGCCAGAAATACTATAAGTCAATCAATGCTCACTTACTAATTGCTAATGGAACAGTACGGGGGGGGGGGGGAAATCACTCCAGAAATGCCCCGTCTCAAGCTACTATAGGCCCTGGAAACAACAATAAAAAACCTTCCTATCTCCCTTTATGCAGAATGAATTTAAAAAATGCAATTACTATCCCTCTTCCAGGCAAGGTATGAATTAGACTTGGTATATTTGGGCTGTAAAATGCAGATGGCAGCAGAGAGAATTTTCTTGCGTCTCTACTGATGTCTAATGGTCATCTGCACTTTTGACAGGCCAGATTTGGTGTACCTGTGTAAATGGGATGCCTCTTGTTAACACTGGCATGCTAACATTATTGATAACATGCCACTATACTCATGGGATTATAGGAAATACTATAATACAAAATAGAACTCTGCATATCTTAAAAATGATTTGAAAAATATGCTTCAGAATGTGCATGAATAGACCTTGTGGCTGCTCTGGGCATGATCACATTGCTTGGTATTATGGAGAGAATGGCTGATAAAAAGTGGTGTGTGGCTTAATTTTTTTTTTTTTACATTTTCCCACTAGCTATATTTCCTGGATACAATATAATATCACATTCCATCATTCACAAGGCAGTCCATGAAGCAGATGTGACACAAAATTATAGAATTTGGGCAAGGATCCACAACATGAAAGACAACAGCAGAAATTGTACAAGACCATAGCACTTCACAAGATTTTAGTGTCAAGGTTCTGACTAATGGAGCACTTCAAAGAACTTCCAGGCATTGTTTATTCTGAAAAGTCTTTAATCGTGCTAATATAGGATATTATTGCTTTGACATTTAGTATTCCCACGAGTTGTCATGTGAAGACACTAAAATTTTCCTAGATCTCTCAAAACACACTAAAAAAATCTGTATGTTGCAGGTGAAAAAGAAGTTTCTGCTCCATTTTTTGAGATCCAGTCCCACCTTACACTAATTGCAGCAGGTCATATTGTCAAAATTAATTCAAGGACTTTCTAATATACCTCTGAGAATGGGAGTTTGTCATAGACTGGTGCAGTCAATGGTGTAGTAAATTCTTCCACATTTCTTAGCCAGCATAGCCGTGAGATATATAAAAAGGGGAATGAATGTATCTGCAGTCCCAGCACTTATGAAGAACCCATGTTTGAGAAGGCTGCATTAATCTCCAAACTGCTGGATGTAGTATAGTGGTACCAGTTGTACCTCTTACCAGTAACAGCACATTGTTTCCACAGGCGTTTTTCATCATAGTTATCAGTTAATGAACACCAGGACATATCCTTGCTGGAACCATCTGTGGTACACGAAGGATAATATTTTCCCTCATAAAGAAATGGAAAAACACATGGTGGAGATTGTGCTGAAAAGAAGAAGAAGAAAAGGGGGGAGAAAAACTCTTTGAAGAAAGTAGTGATTAAAAAAAATAGAAGAAGACTAGGAATTTAGTTCCACAAATTTCTTTTGGGAGTTCTGAGGCTAACAGGCCTGTGGGCCATCTTTTGGCAACGGTTTTTGAGTTTGGTCAGAAAAAATGAGCAGCAGGCCTGACTTTCCCACAGTTTCACAGCTGCTATAAAGATATGTTTGTCACCTTGAATTATTTATAAAAATAATAAAAGTGGGATAAAAATTCAATAAATAAAATGTTTATAAGGGTCATCAGTTGTTACTCAACTGCACCACCATCCATAATGCCTTCCCCACACTAAGATATCCTGAGAATATCATGTATTTTGTGCTTCAGTAGTATCCCAGTTTTTCTACTAGAACTGACATAAGTTTCACATATTTGTGGAATTCTTTAAAGCAACTTCAGCTTTTCCTAGAAGCATATGTCTCCTTTAAATCATTAAAAACAGAGCATCGACCAAACTGAATAGTATTATCTCTGTATTATAATAGTATTATCTCTGATCAACAAAAAGGTCAAGCAAAAGCTCTATTAACTATCCAGATTAGATTAGGTGTTTTTTTTTCATACACACATGCAGTATATGTATATTTGTGTTCATGAGATAATCAAAGAATTTAAAAGCTATTATAATTATATAGCAATTATAAGAGATTTCAATCCTTACTTTTGAGTCCCATAAGTAATGATGTGAAAACCCATGTGTGTACAAGGAACATTACAGAAAAGTCCATTTTCACTCTTGGTCAAGGAATCTGACAGGTCTGAAAAAAATGCACTATACTCTTTCTTTTTATAAGATCTGCTCGGCCACATCTTCTTCCGAAAACTGCAAAAAAAGGTGATGTTCAAACACTGTCTCAATTGGAAAATGAACAGATATCAAATAAGTCAACCCTTAGCACAACGTGAAATTATTGCTGCTACATTCAGCCATAAAGCACTTCATTTCTGTGGAATTAGCACTTTTAATTCAGTGAAAGGAGAGCAATGGGTATCCCAAGGATTGGTAAATAGTCAGAGGAAAGAAACTAAGCTGGCAGCTGGCTACTGTTTATATGTAAGCTTCACAGGCAGAATTCAACCAATGGAATATTTTACAGAAATTTAACTTTAAAAAGACATCCCTGAAAATTACTGCAGATCAAATTGCTGCAGGGATGAAAAATCAGCTTAATAACTCCCAAAGAAATGGCCCAGCCATGGAGGACTATTACATTATCTTGGGGATATGGGTAGCACACTTCTAGGAGCTCTATACTGTATGGACTCTTCTCATGGAAGTGGAAGTCCTAATCAAAATATAGAGAATGTACCAATATAGACAGCAGTTACAGAGATCAAGAAACGTGTTGCCCAGTTAAGATCAGGGAAGAGCCAGGAGAAGACCTAACCTTAGACCTTTAAAAACAACTTGGACTTCTACCCACCTTTCTCTTTACCTGTATTGACAACTGCGGCTGAGCATCCAAGGACTAGGGGCTCACAATCATTGTCCCTATATATATAAAAGAGGAAAGGGATAATCTTGCCAATTAGCCTGCCCAACACAATCAACAAACTTTATTTACTTATGAAGGAAACTCCAGGACTAACTGGAACAAGAAAACATACTTACAAAAGAGTAAGCTGGATTGGTTTGTATACTTTTTAATTTCTTATATAATTCTATTTTTTATATTTTTAAATTCCTTATATCACACCTTCTTTGGTCTTTCACCATAATAAAGGTTGATTTGATCAGCTTAGTACAAATAACAAAGACGTTCACAATATTTTTAAAAAATAACCACATTTTAATTGGAACAACCTGCCTCCAGAAGTGGATCAACCTGCCTCCAGAAGTTGTGAATGCTCCAACACTGGAAATTTTTAAGAAGAGATTGGACAGCCATTTGTCTGAAATGGTATAGGGTTTCCTGCCTGAGCAGAGGGTTGGACTAGATGACCTCCAAGGTCCCTTCCAACTTTTATTATTATTATTATTATTGATCATCGCACAGTCAGCCAGATGTTCAGACTGGATTTGGCATTTTTGTCTACCTATTGAGTCCTTACCAAGGACCTGGGATAGACAGATGTGGATCTTTGATAGTTGTTGTTGTTGTTGTTGTTGTTGTTATTAATATTATTATTATTATTGTCTCATTAGCCTTTTGTGGATCACAGTCCTAGCTTATATTGCATTGGGAAAAAATGTTACATTCCTTTAAACACAGATGATTTCTTTTTGTTGTATTATAAATTACAATTCATTAATAGCATCTGGAAGTGCTCTGGATCATGTACCCAATGCTGGTGGGGGAAAGTGCATTTGCTTTTACAAACATAGCTTGTTTACTTTGTGTGATAAAGAATGGTTGGTCTGGAAGGTCTTCCAAAATATCTTGTGCAATTCCTCGTCCTTTAAAATAACCCATCAAACTCCGTGCCAGAAAAAGTTAAGCATGTCTGCTATCCAACTTGCAGGTTCAGTCCAGGAAGATAATAACAATGACCAGAGATTATTTTAATACATGCATGGATTACCCTCTCGCTCTCACCCTCCATCTTGCCTACGGCTGACTATCCAAACAATGCTTGCAGGGCAAGTGAAGAAAGAGGGGGGGTATAATTAGTTAATAATTCTGAAGACCCTGACAAATTAAAGGAGTTAGCAAAGTTATATAATCCAAACTTCTACTTTTGTTTCATTTAGAATATTTATGTTTATGATTGATATTAAAAATTCATTTGTTCTGAAAAGCTAGTTTCCAGCCAACAAACACTGAAAATCTTTGCCTGGTGTGAATTTATTGATGATAGTATAGCATAGTATAGTATAGAGTTATATAGTATAGTATAGTGTTATAGTAGCAGATTTCATATATCACAATATATCATATTTTCTTTAATTATGACATGAAGAATAAATCACAATTTGTGGGATTGAACGACATGTTAATCTACCACTATAACTGTATTTACATATTATTTTTAGTTAAGGTACAATGAAGCTAATTATGGTTTAACATATGAAATCTGTCTTGTCTACAGTTTAGAAATCTCATGGCTCATCGTAGCTAGGGTACTGAAACCTTGTAGAGACATTAAAGAATCTAACGGCTTTACGAGAAATATAGTCTAAATCTAGTTAGTGATAAATCTTTCTTTGTTTTTGTGGCTTGGTATGTTTTGTAAATTCATTTTGTTATTAATTTATAATTCATTTTAATGTCTGTACCCCAAATATAGGCTAATTTAGCAACAAGATTAAACATACTGTATCTACACAGCCAGGATGTGGCCTTGAACCAAACAGTATACAGTCTCCCAACCTACTCATAAGTCTATTGTGTAGAGAAGAATCAAAACTAAATATACTACCTAGTATAAAAGGTGGGTTCTAATAAAAATATTCAGATTTGATATGCCTGTGGACATTTGAGGGAACTCACTTTTCTGCTAGGTTTTGATCTTAGAAAGTTCTCCATCTGCTTCTAACTGTCCAACTGATCCCTAGAATTCTGCTATCCAATCAGATGTCTAGCTTGCAAAATGAGCTAATCCTTTGCTAACTTAAAAGCCAGTTATCAGTCTAGATTTTATAGTATTTTCTCTCAGGCTGTTGTGGTATGTCTTTGGTATGTGTTTTCTGGGTTGTTAGAGGGATGGACCAATTGTTTGTTTGCTTGCTTGCTTTGTTTTGTTTTGTTATCTTGTTTCTTATTTATGTTGTATTTTTATTTGTCAGTTTTACCATGAATCTCCTAGAGTTCTTCTGGAGTCAGGCAGTACCTGGATCAAATAAATTATTATATATATATGACACATTACAAATGTGGACATTTGGAATATGGTTTCTGGGAAAATAATAAGAGACTAAAATAACAGATGAAGTAATTTAAACAATGTACACAATGATTTTCTCTCATGTTGAAGCCTAGAACGTGAAAGGGGGAAAATGAAAGTTGTTGGTTTATCAAAAGTTCATCTTGAACTTTGGTGTTCTGGATGCTCTCCAACCTTCAATTTTTGCTTATGCAATTGTGTGGTTTCTGGGGAAGAATTCAAAACAAAGCATAATTTGTGGAATTTTTGGTCCTCTCCAAACTTAATTGTTTGCTAATAGATTTTCATTCCAAATTAGAGGACATCGTTATTGCACAATCACACAAACAAGCATCCAGGCTCAGATCGTTAAGAACTCCAAAGTTCAATCCTGAGCTACAGATATTGTTTTGCTTTGAGGGAATAAATTATTTTTTTTCTCTTTGCCTCTCCCCAAGTTTGATCTCATACAACCATATTTTTTATTTAAAATTTCCCTTCTGGCTCTCTGAATCAACAGTTAATTTTAATATATCCCATTTGATACATTGAAGAAATATTGCATCATTACGGTTTTTCTCAATATTTCTGCTTTGTTGATCTATTCCCCCCCCCCCCAAAATCAAATAGTATTCACAATTTCAGGTGTCCTACATTGATTTATCACACAGAGAAAAACAAATAGAAACAGCAGCCTTTGGTCTCCTTTGGTCATCAGTGAAAAACAGGAATATTGAAGTATTCACATTTCAAATAATCAGTATAACTGTGCTTGAATTTGCTTTTTTCCTTCTCCTTTCTTATGTCTTTTTTTTAATCTTGTGCCATACCTTTTTAGAATACTGTTCCTGAAGCAGAAATACTCCCCCTACTAGTCCTTCTAAGCTCTTCTTGGAGCTTTTTTTGCCTGAACAGCTTGAGGCTAAAATGTTTTACATCAGGGGTCTTGAAACTTGGCCCTTTTATGACTTGTGGACTTGGAGTTGAAGTCCACAAGTCATAAAAGGGCCAAGTTTGAAGACCCCTGTTTTACATAAATGGATAAACTCTTAATTCTCACACACCATTTTAAAGAACAGCATTTTTATTTACCATGTGATCTTTGCAATCCATATTCTGCAGAGCCTAATCTTAATTCCATTGATCCATGACTCCTTTTAATTCTTTTTTCCTATGCTTGAAAATACTGTATGTCGGTACAGTTCTCCAAAGTGTACTTTGATTCTAATATTTTCCCCACACACAGGCTTTCCCTAAATCCAAATAGTATCATTTCCAAAGTTAAATCAGTTGCAGTTCTGCCACTTGGGAGTCATAAGGCAGCACAGTTTTTAATTTTCTTATTAAATTAGGCTACTTCTAAGTAGGAAGACAGGTTCTTAGATCATGTTCTGCTTTAATTATTAAAATAGTTTTAAATATGTGAAGTAGTACACATATTATGATTATTTCACTATTCTGTATTATGAAGGAAGTAGTTTGGTAGATAGGGATGAGGTAGGCAAGAATTTGTTAATTACAAGTGGTTTTTTTTGAGAAGCTCAGAAATACCACTTCTTTATTTACAAGAAATCTGTTTTCTTTATATCACCAAAAGACTTTAGATCAGGACTTCCATGTAACAATGTTTTATTTTCTGAAGGAAAAAGTCCAGGCGGATAAGAGATGACCACTATTCGAGGAACAAAAGGAGTTTTTGACTATTTTGGTGGAAATTGATTGTATGGACTTGAAAGTGTTGGCCAAATGCAGCTTCTAGATAAGTTCCTGAATCCCAATTATGATATCAAGACAAGTCTCAATCAGAATGGTGATGGCAGCACCTGCCCTCAAGCAGGCTGGTCAGCCAATGGCAATACCATTTTATAAAGTCCTAATAAGACCACACCTGGAATATTGCAGCCAATTCTGGTCACCATATCACAAAAAAGATGTTGAGAGTTTGGAGAAAATTCAGAGAAGAGCAACTAAGATGATTAAAGGAGGCTAAAACATATGAAGAAGGGCTGCAGGACTTGGATTTGGCTAGTCTAAAGAAAAGAAGAAATAGGGGAGACATGACAGCAGTATTCCAGTATTTGAGGGGCTGCCACAAAGAAGAGGGGGTCATGTTATTCACCAAAGCACCAGAGGGCAGGACAAGGAACAATGGTTGGAAACTGAAGAAAGAGAAAAGCAACCTGGAATTAAGGAGAAACTTCCTGACATTGAGGACAATTAACCAGTGGAATAGCTTGCCTCCAGAAATCATGGGCGCTCCATCACTGGAGATTTTTAAGAAGAGGCTGGACAGTCACTTGTCTGAGATAGTATAGGTCCTCCTGCTTGAGCAGGGG
Source organism: Azemiops feae (assembly GCA_023970755.1). NCBI lineage: Eukaryota > Metazoa > Chordata > Lepidosauria > Squamata > Viperidae > Azemiops > Azemiops feae. Next base: position 61,620 of record JALGBA010000562.1, on the reverse strand, counting down.
GCTGGACTAGATGACCTCCAAAGTCCCTTCCAGCTCTATTCTATTCCTATTTAGAAAAATGTGTCACAGGACATTTCCATCTTCCTAATTTCTGAGTTAAAGCTCCATTCATGATTCCTTTTTCGTCATTTACAGAAAGAGAAAGGGGTTTCTCTAAATTAGGCAAGCCCAAAGTCAGTGGTGACATTAATGCCTATTTAAATTGATGGAAAGATTGGGCAAACTGGGTAGTCCACTTATATAATTTCTGTTATCCCACTGTAGCTTCATAGAGGGGTTTTGACAAAACACCAAAATTTGGAATCCAAATCCTGCCATTCCCCCCATATTCCCTTAGTTGATGACAGGTTTTAAGGGGGGAAATTCTGCAGACAGCTTCAATACATTGAGCAGTCAACTGACGCTGTCCCTAGAGATTTTAAATCCCAAGTATAAAACAGAGGAATATTTGGTTAATTCCAGTCATTAGATATACAGCTGGAATAGTGGATTGGACTCAAGCAGAACTAAGAGCCCTGGATAGGAAGACAAGAAACATAATGACAATGAATCATGCCCTTCATCCACACACATAGAGATATTAACAAATTCTACTTACCAAGGAGCATAGGTGGGCATGGAATGCTGCAAGTACCTCAGATGGTGAGGAAAAAAAAGGGTATCAGATGAACTAAATTGGCAAACAGAAATATAAATAAAGAATAGAAAAGAGACATAGCCTGGCAAAGTATTACATAGCCAGTACATAAAAAAGTTAGTAGGCAAAGAACTTCACAACAAAATCTGTCAATAGCTAAGAGTGGAAAAGGTGAAGAAGGAGACAGAGAGGCTAATTCTGACTGCCTTAAGAACAAATGCATGCAAAGCCAAAAGTGAGATGACAGCTATAGATAGCAAATGCTACCTCTGCAAAGAAGCTGGGGGGGAAATGGATCACCTGGTTAGCTGCTGTATAGTCTAAGTGCATAGACTGACTTCAAACATTGGCATGACAAAATAGTAACAATGGTGCATTGGAATATTTGCAAGAAATACCATTTGCCTACAAGCAAGAACTGGTGGCAGTACACAATAGAGAAAATAACAATTTATTTTTCTGCAGATTTCACCATAGGGAGCATGTGGTTTTCATTTGCAGTTTTTGTCATAATTAGAGGTCATGACCCACCATAGTTGCCATCTTTCATGCAAGGGGATTAGGATTCCTGCTTATAAACAAATGGGAATACACAGGAAAAAGGGAAAGCAGGGGAAAGCAACTGGAAAGAAACCATAAAACAACCATAAAACACCATGTACTCTTAAGCATTTGCGGTAAAATTATTGGATAATGAATTACACTGTGACCGGCACTGGCAATTATCTTGACAAAAGCTCATATAAATAGAGCTGTCTTTTTTTTCCCCTCCAATCATTATTTGCCCTAAAAATGCAGAAGTTGAATATACTACTTATGTTTCAACAGCCAAAGATGGTACAAATCCAACTTGACAACCCATTCTGAGTTTTAGGAGACAAATTAAAATTGAACTATTCCATCAAGCATAGGAGAGCATGCTGTGTTTGACAATTTGATATGAGCCAAGACATATTTTTGCAGATATTTTTCCTTTATGCAAGATGTTTGGTACCTTATTTGTGTAAAGGAATTGTGGGGATTTCATACTTTATTTGTGTGAAACAATTAAGAAGGGATGAGAGAGGGAGGGAAGGAAGGAGGGAGAGAAGGAAGGGGGAAGGGAGAAGGAGGAAGGGTGGAAAAGGGGAGGAAGAAGGAAGGAAGAAATCGGAACTGATTGTTTCTAACCTTGACAAACTGGAAACCAAGATGGAAGAGCCCTGCTACACAGAACCAATGCATTAAAAGGGATCATCACCTCCATGAGATAATTGAGAAAGTAATGAGAAAGGATATTTTTCAAATCCCATTTGACTACATCTTCCTCTCACATGTATAAAGTTTAAAAGTCTATGCTATCAGCAGCCGCTCAGTCAACACAATCATACCTGATTAACAATAACTACATGATGCTTCCACATTGGGGACTAATATTATGATGTGCTGATGTTTTTAAATGAGGAATCCATTCAGGTTTAAGTAATGTGACCCTGCCTAGCTGAGAAGAATTAGTAGATATATAAAGAAGAAAATACAGGTATTGGCAGTTTTGCAAGAAAAGTGAAAGGATGTTTTTGAAAAACGGGAACAAGCTAAAGCTAGAAAGCAGTTCTAAGGACAGTCTAAATTAACATTTAGTAGATCTACAAATGCTTCTTGCATTCCATTTATATTTGGATTGCCTATTTCTAATTGCCACAAGGATTACAAAAATCCCTGAATATTTTGAGCACTGTTTCCTCAAGGAAAATAAAATATGTTTTTGGTATTTCTTTCTAGTGGAAGAATTGGGGAACATAATCTACTTTTTTTTTTCATCACACAGCACCAGCATTCTAGAGGCATTCAGCATGCCTAATTGCCCTCTCTCTTAGACTGGACTTTTATTTTGTATGTATTTGTTTGTGGTCTGTTGGCAGTTGTTCATTGTTATTTGCTTGACATTTGAAAAACTTACATTTTACTCATAAAATTGCTGGTCTTAAGTGATGCCATTTCAGCTACCAAAGAATCAGCATTCAGAGAATGAATTCGCTGTCGGACTATGGAATAATCCTTCAAATTCACTCAGTTCAGTCCAGCAGACTGGGTATGCTGCAGATCTCATTGGCCAAAGAGTGTCAGGTGGCGGGACCAGAAGATGGAGCTTCTTTGCTGCAGCCCCTGCTCTGTGGGGACTGAGCTACAGGCTCTGCTCTGTTGAGGCCTTCAGAGGTTAGAATGGCCTCAACTCTGTTGACCTTTTAGAAGGCTTTAAAAACTTGGCTTTGTACCTGGGCATGAGGTTCCAAAGATGTTACAGTCCATTTCTCTTCACTTTATTGTCAATTGGTCAACTATCTCAGCTGCTGTATATATTTGTTTTGGATTATTTTTATTGATTTTGCCTATTTTATTATTTCAGAATTGTAAGCCACCCAGAGTCATTTAGTTGAGATGGGCAACCATAGAAATTAAATAAAAGTAAATATGATTACTTTTCTCTTTTATTCTAAAGTACTCTTTTTTTTTAATTCCAAAAGAATGTTTAAAGCACCTGCGGTTTCTCTCAGGAACACTTGGCTAAACAATAGCGCAATAGACATTTTCCCTTCAGGCTCCAGATAGTATTACTATTTCCAAGGTTCCCGGTCTTGAAAAGTTCACCATAGACATAAAAACTGAACTACGAAACAATCCTCTTTTCTCTAGTGGGGATATTTGTACGATTTGGTGATGGGCTTTGTTTGTTTTTAGTTCTTTAATACAAGTAAGAATTACATGAAGCAGTCCCCTTTTGCAAACTATGTCAAGTGGTTCAGTCCATTCCATCTTATTGTATTTAATATGTATATCCTGCTCTTCCTTCAAGAATGAAAATGGCACATATAGCACTTCCTCATCTCATTTTTTCCATAAAGTTGGATACTTTCCTCAAGATACCCAATGAATTTTTATTGCTAAGGCAGCCATGCCAGGTATAACAATAGAGTTACTTATACTACAAATGTTGTTGTTGTTGTTGTTGTTGTTATTCATGCTGAGGAGCCTGTTTGGCCTTAAATGGCATGCAAAGAGTTGTTCTCCAAAAAGGTGACAAGGCCAAGACAAAGTATAATTATGATCGAATTGAATTTCACCATATGCCATTAATATGATTTATCCCTACCTGATTTATATTTATAAATATAAAAACTTCCATTTGGGAAGGTCCCTTGGGGATGCACAATGAAAATTTTGGAAGTGTTTACATAGTCCTACAGCTGCAAGTTGTGCAATTGACCTTTAGCTATTTCCTTTCATAGATGGGGATTGTGATGAATATTACTACACTCCTTAGAGAAAGAGCTAACTTTGAAAAAGAAATGCAAGGCAGTGGAAAAATATCAGGCTTTCCAGATTCTGCTATTAAGACCTTTAACAACAGAATTCCCAAGTAGTCCTTATGGTGTCTGTTTTCTGATCTGGTCAGAAGGTCTGAAATATATCGATTAGGGAATGCATATGTTTCCCTGCTACCACCACATGGCAGTTACAAGCAAATAATAATAATAATTGCCCCAGAGAGTTACAGAAATTTTTTATTTCCAGATCTAGAATTCATCAAAACAAAGAAAAGTCAACTTCTTTAGTATATTGATCCTGGCCGTTGAAAAGTTTCAGCAAGCCCTGATGATCGGCTGGTCTATCTTTGAGGACATAAGCTGAAAAGATAACCCAAAATACAAAGGAATATGCAGTCAGTCAGTGTGTCATTATAATGTGTCAACTCTATACAGAGTTCACTCTGGAAGACAGTAGATGGCTAATTCAGGACAGACCAGGAGGTATAAGATAAAATTTATTAACATTTTATATACAAGACGAAATATAGCTTTTTCAATGAAATGCACTGTAAAGTCATATTATCAAGCCCCACAGCAGAAGATGTTGGAAGTTGAAGTTGTCAAATGTAATCCTTGGCATTTTCAATGAAAGAATCCAAAACAGCTCATCTCAGCCAGGATATGCTTTGACTAGGAGATTTCTACTCATAACTTTGGATTATTTATGGTCAGACTACTCATTAACTAATGCTACAATGAAAGCAATTGCATACACTCATAAAGTTTATCGTATAATTCCTTCACTGTATTAAATTCCTGTTAAAAACAGTATTTCATAACTGTTTATCTCTTACTCCTCTACCTACATTAATATTATGCAACTACTAAGTAGTATCTACATTTCTAAAGTCACTCTTTACCAGTCTTTTATAAGAAAGGTCTATAAGGAGAAGGGAGAAGATCAAAACCAAAGCCACGATCAGTGTGTTATAAGCACAGTATATTAGTAGAATGTAGCTCTTCCAACCTAACCCTAATCAGTCCTTAAACTGGAGGAACAATGGAAGGAGTCTGGCTTGTTCAAATGTGGGAATTAGCCAATCAGCCAATGAAGACCAAGGGCAGAAGAAGCATAAAATAGACTGGATGTCTTTCTGCTATTCTAGCATGTTCGGGGAAATGCTGAAGTTGCATGTTCAAACCAGTTTAGAAAGCATACGAAGAAATATTTCTGCACTCTCTAACCAAAACAGCCTATTTAAAAAGTTGCCACCCTAAAAGCATGCAACTGTTAGAATGATGTCATTGCTTTTTATTTAAAATTTTCAGATTTCTGGAAATCTATGTGATGTCCTTCTTAGCAAGGTTCTATTTTCATATAACCTCTAGGTATCCTTTTATCTCAATATGAAGCAATCTTCTTTTAAATGGCCACTTATTTGTAAATGATCCAATTTCTTTGTGAGATAAGATAATATGAGGCCTTACATGCATGTTGGGAAAACTGTGAACTGTTATTCTTCCTCACTTTCTCAGGATTCACATATCTCTTTACTGCTACCTAATTGCTCTTGTGTGGTTCAAGTAAAATGATTGTTCTCTCTTGTGTTTCATATAGCTCGGCTATTTTCTCTGTTCTCCTGCAAATTTCCTTCTTTCTTTGTCATCTGCACTTCCCCTTTCTTTCCAGTGAAGGAAAAGAATATTGCATGACAGCAAAAATTAAGTCATCAACTCAGAAACTGCCAATTTCATCATGTTTTAGTAACAGGGCTAAAAATTAATGGCAAGAAGGCTGCAGGCTCAGAAACTGCTCCAGATTTTCCACGGGAAATACAGGCAACCTCAGGAACATTGTTTCTGCAATCTTGCTCTAATCCTTCAAAAAAAATGGCATGAGAAAATTGATTTCAAAAACATAGGCACTATCCAAATGAATGGAAAATTTATTTTCCACTACAGACCCACGGTATCAAACCAACTAGCATAGCAGGATGTTCACAGATAAAAGGTGCATCTCCAACAGGTAGAAAATCATCTGACAACAGAAGTGCAATGAATGTCAAAACTGCCAAGATGAAGATAACTTTGGTCCCCTCCCCTGTCCATTCCCATCTGATGAAAACTTTCTCCATCCCCACCTGAAATTCTTTAGTCCAATTCAGCATAGAAGCCAACTATGATTGACATCAGCATTGCTGGTGAGGGAACACCATCGTTTGTTATCAGCACGCCCATCACTGGTACAGTTGCCATATGACTGGCCACGAAAGATAAAAGGAAAGACACAATCTGCTTCTAAATGGCAAAAAGAATAAAAAAAATGGAAGGGTTTTTTTTTTATTTGCTTGGTCTACATATCTTCCTCCTGTACAAAATGAAGAATTCAAACAACTTAACAATTTTTAAGCCATCTCCAAAATGTAGAGAGTACAAATTTAAAAATAAAAACTAGTATAATTCAATGTTCCTTCAGTCTTCTTACCTCTACCCACTTGTACTGATAGTCAATTCAAATCACAAAAGATTTGCTATAAGATCATACAGGTAATTCATGACTTATGATGGTTGCTTAGCAACCATTCAAAGTTACAATGGACCTCCCTAGGAGTACTTCCGAGCCAGATTTGAACTTCCGACAGCCATCACCACTAATACCAGCAGTAACACGACCTATGTCAAATGCTTGGCAACCAGTTTTCATATTGCAGCATATTGCAGTCACATGACCACATTTTACAATGCTTTTGCAAAAAATTGACAGTTACTTCCAGTTTTCAGCAAAATTGGCCCATAGCAAACAATTGGTTTGATTAACAACCATGCCATTTGTTTAGTGACCACTGCAAAAAAGGTCATAAAATTGGATTGGTCATGTGCGTGAACCTCTATACAATTGTCATGACTTATGACTGTGATGGGAAAAGTACCAGTATTTAAATGCGGAGTGTTCTTATATTTAATTGCATACAAGCAATACAACCTATATTTTTTTAAAAAAAAAAACATATATTGCATGTAAAATTGAAGAAAAAGGGAAGGACATAATGAAAATGATCTGATTGTGTGGAAAGGAGATGAAGAATACATGCAGGAAAGTGAAAGTGTAGATTTAAATATGATTGGAAGTGCTAAAATATACACATTGGCAGTGAGTGTATATGAAAACAGGAATACATAAATTGGTGATTCAGTACTGATGGAATGGTATTAAGTAAAGTGTAATCTGTTGGGAAAAATTAACATTTTTATTTTTAAAAAAGCAAATATATATAAAAGCATATTTTTAATCTCTTGATTATAGGAAAGTCATAGTTGGATATAACATGAAAAACATAATAATAATTTCCCAGCACTGCCCTTTGGCTCACCATTGCATAATCTCCATTTCAGACCACTTTTGTAGTCCGGAGTGGTGGCACACCAAGCTTTTCCTTCAATCTGATCCATGGTGGTACAGCTTTCATACGGTTTTCCTTTATAGATGAAAGGAAAGACACAGCCTGTATCTGAATTTTTTTTTGAAAAAGATAAAAGAAGACAAAGGGGCGATCAGTATTTATTTGAATTCAGTCTTCACTTTAATAAATCATGTGAGTTCTTCCAAATGCAGCTTTGGAAACTAATTCTGATTAATATTCTGAATTCTTTATAAGAAAGTTCTGTTTTAGTTCAGGGTAACTGCAGAGATGAAGGAATTTGAATGTCTTTGAAATCTTTATTTTGAGATGAAATATATAGTGTGCTTCTGTTTTTAACCAATTTTTATGGAACATCCAAGAAGGATTTTGATGTGAAGGCCACAAATATCTTAAATTTATATCTAAATATTAATCTTTAAAGTCTGTAGATTACATCACTTCATACATTAATTTACAGAACTGTGGAGCTTATCTGTGGCAAGGGAGAAACAGAAAAGCAACTGTTAAAAAGTTTTCCATTTTCCAAGATTATGCACAACTGAGTGATTAGGATATGTGGTAAATGTAAACACTCAGCTTCCCATAGCAAACCTTCTGACATTGATTAATCTTATTGTGGTCTCCTAATGCTGGGATGCCTAATGCAGCTGTTAATCTGAATTTATTTTCTCTCACAGAATTTCATCTTCTTGGTGAAAACCGTTTAATTAAAGTAGAACAAGATTTTTAAAAATCAGTTACCACAAGGTGGCAACAGAGAACACTAATTGGCAAAGACTAAAAGAAATACCTATATAAAGAAACTATGGTCCATTCATTTTAGTCATTCTATGGCAATCAGCAACTATCTCCCGCTAAAGGAGTATCTGCAGACTTTATATGCAACGAGTCCATCCCTAAAGAATCTCATTTACATTATGGATAAAAAGTTGTCTATAATTAAGAAATCTCTCTCTTTGAATCATATGGCAGCAATGAATAAGACAAGACGAGAAAAGATTTTTCAGTCTGATCCCCTCCAATTCTGCCAGATTACAATACCTACAACTCCAAGTCAGCATGGTCCAAGTGGGCAGTAGTTCTGGCAACTGTAGATCATTATATCTGGATGGTTTTAGCTTCAAAATATTTCCTTAAAACTACAGCTTTTTCTCAGCTTCAGTCTCCCTGCCCACCATCTCCTGTACAGTACCCACCATCTCCTGCACCATCTTCATTTCAGGAAACTTAGAAAGGTCAGGAAAGCTCTTGAATAACTTAAAACATTATTCAATAGGTTAACAATCTAACTAGATCTGGTTCTTCTTGTCGATGTGAAATATGTGTTGCGGTCAAATTACAGGTTGCTCTTCTATTTCTTCATTCATGCCATACTAGACATTATGGAGTGAAATGTGCTTTTCCTCATCTTCATTCTTCCTGAGAGTTCACTTTTCTTAGTCAGAGACACCCCATTGCAGATGTTAGAATTTCATAAATTTCATAAAGAAGTTTTGCATTATGTTTGTTACAGAATTGTGGTGAGATACTGAGGGAGCCAATTACAGCACAGTTGAGACAATACAGATCCTTTTGAGAACTGATCACAAATGACAAGAAAAAGAAAAAGCAAGGGAGTCCATTTCAAGGATAATGGGAGGAATAATGATGAGTAATTCATCAAATGCATTGCTTTACTAAACACACTTCACAAATTATAGTTAAGAGTATTTTGTAAAGATGACATGTGCTTTTTATCTCATGTATTTTCATTCTGAATAGATAACAGAGTTTATGCAAGCCCTGGCTATCCCCAGAAATGAAAATAGGATTTATTTTGGCAAGGAGAAAAAATATATATCACTTCACAAATGACATATGCAAGAAATGTAATCACTGTATGAAAACAAAATTACACCATCCAAAACCAATTCCCAATGCTTTTGAATGAATATGAACTTCTCATGAGTGAAAATCAATCAGTCAAAAAAGTTGCTTCTCTTCACCATTTCTTTTCATTCTCTTACTTGTGATGGTACAAAAAGTCAGCCTTTTATCTACATCATAGTTCTTGGTGATGGCACACCAGAGTTTATCATCTTCTCGTCCATCTGTTGTACAGCTGTTGTAGCTCTTACCATTGTAAGTGAATGGAAAGATACATTTGAAAGTTTCCTCAGTTGTGCCTGGCCCTGCATTAAAGAAAAAAAGGAAGAAGAAGAAAAGTGAAGAAGTAAAATTCAAGAGAAAGGTATGCAAAGTGTAGGAACTAATGAAAACGAAAGTGTGTTTGTTGTGACAAAGTGCCTTCCATTGTTGAAGTCTACAATTTTTGTCATTCAGGTTTTTCAAAAATAGGTCTCTTTTTTCTAGGCCAACTAAAATACCTCCATTACTCTTTTTGTACCTGTGTCATTGCAGCACATCCATTTTTTATCCACATCATAGTTGCTAGTAGTGGCACACCACTTCTTCCCATCCCTCATACCATTACTGATGCATGTGCTATAGGAATTGCCATTGTAGATGAATGGGAAAACACAAGTTGGACCGTCTATCCTTGGATCTGGATCTGGATTTTAAAACCACAATGGAAAAATGCTCACTGGATTTGAAGGAGTAACATAAAATTGTGAGTATCGTGTAGAGAGAATAAAATACTATATCAAGAAATGAAAACACAAAATCTGAAGGAAAAATTTTGCTGCAATTTCAACTGCCTGTTAGACCAGAAATACATTGATTTCCAATACTGTCAGTGCTTTGGGTCTGGTGCTTCCTAAGGGATCAGAATCTTTGAATGGCAATGCCTCTAGTCTCTTCTTTCTTTTTCAAAGATAAATGTATTAATTTTGGAAAAGAAAAAAGAGACAATAAAGAAAGTAGACAACCTGGGTGCCTTTCTTGCAAAGAGGTTCAAAAAGCTATTCCTCACTTAGAATCATGAGGTGTATATTTTGCTAATTAGTGAAGCAGCCCTTCGTCCTAAATTAACTGCCCAATCCTGTATTTTCTAATAAGTTGGGATTCTTCTCAAATAATGGAGTTTGCTGAAGATTTTGTGAATTAAAATCAAGGACATTAGAAATGCAATCAAGGACATTAGAATGTTTGTTTTTTTGCCTCTTTGTCCCAATATTTTTTGTTCCCCTCCACTCCTCTGTAACGACTTCTATCTACCAATTACCCTGTGAGAAGGATCTCTGAAGGGAGAGAAATGAGATAAAGGCTACCCAAAAACCTGCTGTAATTTGATTCTTATGCATTTAATAAAGATATATCCTGCTTTCACTTAGCAAATCAAAGTAGGAAGCATTCCTGTCACCTATTTTCTTCCACAACAATCCTATGAGATAGGTTCGACTGAAAGAGAATGAACATAATATTCCTGTTCCTGTCCCAGCATTTTAACCACCACACTGTATTGGCTCTTAAAAAAAACAAATCTAGAGCCACTGACACCTACTGTCCAGAGGGCTAGATTTAAAAAAATATTTTTTAATTATTTAAAAGTTGTTATTGTATTTCCATTTATGATTGTTGATGTTGCCTATCAGTTAGTATTATAACTTATATCCAAAAAACTGGTTCTTGTTGTAATTAATAGTAGTAGTAGTATTTTGCTGCTGCTGCTGTCCTACCTGTGATATTACAATATGTCCATTTCTTATCTACATCATAGTTGCTAGTAGTTGCACACCAGCATTTTCCATTACTCATGCCATTTGCAGTACATGTTGTATATAATTTATCTTTGTAGATGAATGGGAAGACACACACTGGATCTTCAACGTTTGGATCTGGCCCTAATGAAAAAACAATCATACAAATATTTAAAACATGAAAAATATCCTTGTTTTATTATGCTCATCATACTAAAGACATGGCAGCAGATTCTACATATGTCTTTGTTGAAGGGTAGTAGATATAAGCCCCAACTGGAATGTACCCCATCTCTTGCAAAAGCAACTTGCTTTGATGGCCATTAAAAGGACAAACTGCATCATGTTTGTTAAGAATAAACTTTGCATGGATACAAACAATATTTATACAGAGCTCCTTCCATACCAGGTGTATGCCAGCTGGTAACTCCAGACATTTTGGGTTTCAATTCTCTCAATCTCTTATCATTAGTCATTAGTAAAGGTGTGAGATTGATGGTAGGTGAGATTCAAGATATTTGGAGGACATCAAGTTGGCTACTCCCATCTTAAACTCTATTATGTAAAACAGATATGATTGGAGTTCCTGCATAGTACCCTAACATTTTTTCCTCCATTTCCTATGAATGGAATCCATGAAATCAGAGACTAGAATTTATTTGGCAAAATCTTATCTAGCAAGGCAGAACCTTGTCATATACACGACCAGCCACTTTTGCCAGTGGAATGACATTTAATTCATTTCTCATGAGAGCACCTGATTCCTCTGAACAGAACCTCCACATCTTGTCAATATCATAGTTACTGCTGGTGGCACACCAGTATCGTCCATCAGTTCGGCCATTTGTAGTACAGCCGGTATAAACTTGGTTCTTGAAGACAAATGGAAAGACACAAGGTAGACTTTCCACATTCTCATCAGGTCCTGATAGTAGGAAAGAAGAATTTGTAATTATTGCAAAACAATCTCCAATATATTATTTGCTTATTTTCAGAAACAGAAGTTCTTTTTTTAGAATTTTAATTACAGTTGCTTTATCCAACAATGCTTTACCCATTTACTCTACAGAAATTGGATTATATCCCACAATCCTTAGATCACGGTCATGCAAATTCCATCAGGTCAAGACCCACACTTGTACAGCTTGTTAAGAACTAAATCCAAAAGACAAAGCCACTACCCATTATCTGAAGGGACTACAGATATGTGTTTGTAATACTGTAAGTATCTGCAGTTTAAGATACCCAATTTGTCCATTAGAACCTTCCATATGCAAATCATGAATCATGAAATGAATGTTGCTGACTGCATTTTGTACACTCATGCTTAGACAGTAATATAGCTAATCACATGATGAAATGATGTGTTCTCCCTAGAGAAAAGGATTACAAAGAATTACAGTAGTGCACTTCTGATGTTAATATCTCTGTCACACAGGAAAGCCAAGCAATTTAGCATGTAGCATTCCTAAATTAACATAAAAATTAGTGCTGATTTTTGCACACATTTTTGGTTTAAAAGAAATCAAAATCTTCATTGAAAATGCATTTTTGAAAGAAAAAGTGTACCAACTGTATTTTGAGGTTAAAACACTTTTTTTTATTCTACTTGACAATTACAAGAATTATTCTTATTTACTCATTCACCAATCTTTAGGTTTTATTTGAACTTATCTTGTAAAGTTATTTGATGTTCTTTTCCTACCTGTGTCATTACAGTATGCCCATTTTTTATCTACATCATAGATGGTGGTGGTGGCACACCAGAATTTCCCATCACTCATGCCTTCATTAGTGCATGTACTGTAGACTTTTTCCTTGAAGGTGAATGGGAAGACACATGATGGGCTTTGTATCATTGTATCTGGCCCTGGATTTTAAACAAAAAAGCAAGTGAGTACAAGGATATGTGATCCATTCCTATCAATAGTGAATGCCAACATAGATACCACAAAAAGTCATAAATAAAACCAAACGTCAATGCCCACAATTGAAATGGTCTGCTCACATGCTTTCAAGCATTCATTTTTCTCCCTTATTTCTACCTCAGGCAAGTAAGAATTTACCAAAAACAGCATAAATAGTATTAATTATATTATTGCTGGGACTGGAAGGACCCTAGACAAGATATTCTTTGTGGGCCCCATCCATCCATTCTTCCATCCATTCATCCATCTATCCATCCATCCATCCATCCATCTTCTAGCTATTCTTTTTCAGTTTTTTCTATCCCAGCTATCCAGTGGGGGGGTGAGATAAGAGGAAGAAAGACATTCAGTATTTGATATTTAGAAATTTTGTGGGGGGGAAATGGGTACTGTGTTCCTTGGCTGGTCCAGGGACATATCCTGTCTTTCATTCTTAGAGATACCACTTTTAAACAGATATTATCAGAATGGTATATAGAGCCCATCTGTTCTGAAACTCTTAGAGCAGAAAGACACATATGTTACTTTATGTCATGCCTCCATGTACGGAGTTACAAATGACTTTGTCATTTTTAACCCGTACATATCCTGTGGGGTGTTTTCAGTTACATTGACTACCAGGAAGCACCATGTTGCTCATTTCATCCTTATTAGAAACAGATATTGGTAGCCAGATATTATTCTAAAATTTGCTGTTGGTATTAAAAGTAGCTCCCCATCCTTAGTCCAAGGTGACATTCTGATGGAGCAACAGGGACATTTTCTATTGTCCTGTTTGACATCTACCTACCTTTGGGGCTCGCTGAATTTCTATTCTGTTCGGTTGACAATGTGTTCTATGTACAGTATGTAGGTATCTTGCCACATGTAAAATTCAACAAAAGCCCATGCCCTCCAAGTTACATTTCTGCCTCTCTCCCTCTCTCCCTCTCTCCCTCTCTCCCTCCCTCTCTCTCTCTCTCTCTCTCTCTCTCTCTCCTGCCACATTCCTATGGAGATCTACTGAGGGATATTGAATATGAGCAAATTCTTATTAGAATGTGCTTCAGATCCTTAGGAGGTTTTTTTAATATATTTTATTGATTTTTTTACAATAACAATCTTTAGTGCTTAGTAAACAGCATGTTGTCTGGGTTCATATATTTAAAAAACAATAACAATTAATTTCTATAATTCCATAATCATATTAATTAATGATATATTTCCTTGATCTTCCCTTCTTCCAGTATTATTCTCCTTCTGTCAACATTAAACAAATGTAGTTCTTAATACTTTCATTACATACAAGGTTGAATATAAACATTTTTCTTGTGTTTGTACAAATAACAGTAACATGAGCATATAACATCTTTTCTGATCAGCTTATGTTTCAATTATATTCATAAAAGTCATCTTATTAAGTCACTATATATCCTGTTTTCAAGATTTTTATTTAAGCTTAATTTCCCCTCTGTATTCCAACCATTCTTATCAGTCATAATTTTCTCAAAGTTAATTATCTTTAAATATCCAAACTTTTCATTCACATACACCATCCCAATATTTTTACATTTCATATATTATAAAAAATACTATACTAGTTATATATCTTATCCCTCTACTGCAGGGCCCCTTTATATCCGTAATTTATCTATTCTTTTAAACATATTCAAACAAGTGTTTAATCATATAGTACTCCATCTGGTAAGTTGCATCAAATCTCTTGAATCTAACTCTAGCCTTCTTCTTTTGCCAAGTAGCTTTCCAAGTTCAGCTTGTCAGGGGATTCTTCCTGTATTTTTGTGAATGTTGTTGGGAATAGGAAAGACAAGTTAGGTAGGATGTGCGTTTTTTGTCTCCCAAACTCTAATGATTCTTCTGGCTGTTCTATAATCCATTTTGTTAGGTCTTCTTTCTTATCTTCAAGTTTGTTTTTGAAGCCCTGAAAAATAAAATATCTTTTCCATTTCCATTGTTGTAGCAAAATCTTGCAAGTTTTCTTTTGTTTGTATTAAGCTGTGGTTATCTTCATTTGTAGCTTCCCTCTTTGGGTCACTGTCCTCTTGTTTGTGTTTTGTTATCTGATTTGTTTGTTCATTCTTTGTTGTCATTTTATGAGTTTTTTAATTGTAAGTTTAGATTAAAGATGTGCTCATTTATGTCATCAAAGTTGTTTTTAGTCTCATCATGATTTGAAACAATTGGTATTTGAATCTGTCGCAGTATTGCATACATTTCCTCCTGGAAAGTATTTACCTTGTCTTGGAGTATTGCTCCTGCAGATCTCTGATGTTCCAGGCTGGGACCTTCAGAAGGAAATATTAGGTGTGGTTTCCTGCCATTTTTAGATAAGTATGCAACATCCATTTTATC
This sequence comes from Azemiops feae, assembly GCA_023970755.1. Taxonomy (NCBI): domain Eukaryota; kingdom Metazoa; phylum Chordata; class Lepidosauria; order Squamata; family Viperidae; genus Azemiops; species Azemiops feae. The sequence goes on along the minus strand of JALGBA010000562.1, from coordinate 46,353 downwards.
TCCCCCCCTCCAGATTGTCTTTCACCAGTACCATAGTCTCTGTGATTAGCCTTGTCAAACCAGTCAATCTTAAAATCCAAACACCAAATCTTATATAGTTCTTATCTTTATATATGATTTTTATAATCCAATGTGTTTCCAATTGTCAAAGCACCACTAAAAATAGTATTTTATAATGGTTCTTCTGTTCAGGGGTCTCACAATTATCAGCCAGCCAAATTTGCAGTCCAGAATATATAACCACCTAAGAGCTTTCCAGTAAATTCCCCCTAGAAGATTAGCCAAAAATCAAGGTTTTTCTTTCTCTGCAAACAATTCTTGAGCTTAGAAATCACAGCTCAGTAAGTATTTACAATCCCAGGTCAGTAGTTTTTAAAACAAATATAGTTCTCACTCTGTAGTAAGTGGCCCAGTGTATTTTCTTTCCTCTGTTCCCAGCTGTTTTATATTTGGCTAGAAGTCACTGAGGTTCAAAGGAACAAGTTGTTCTTTATTTCTGGGCATCTTGCCAATTTCTGACTCAATGCAGCTGTTGTTCTATGCTCTAATCCTCCACTAGATGTCAGTAGCTATTCATTTTCCAACTTTTAAAACAAAGAATTATTTTCTTGTAATTTCATCAATACTCTTTCAGATGTAGAATCTTAACAGTTTTCATAATTTTCAGATTTTTCCAGACTGTAATATTATTAACTTCATTTCAGTATATTTCTGTTCCCCATAAAAATTAAATTGCCGCTTCCATCTATAGAAGGGTGGGGATGCTGTCCCTTCTCTTCTCACTTTCAGAGGATTTTTTGCTTCTTGGGGATCTTTTCCAGGAAATCAGTTACAAAATAGATGAGAGAAGATCAATATTCTCACCCAGTTTCAAGCACGCTGTTCACAGTTGTTCTGGTTAGTGCTTTTGGACTTCAGCTACCGGTAGCTTGGGCTAGTCACTGAGGTGTAGCTAGCCTTTCTCCTATCAGTTTGGATGGCTTCCCCCAGATTAAACGGATTGACCACCATCGTTCTGCGATCATTGGGGGAGCTCTTTCTTCGATGCCCCTCCGGGGCAACTTTAAACCATTTAGGGTCCCATGGCAGAGTGAAACCAGCCATGAGGTGCGGAGCCCCGCAATCCCTTGGCCGTGTAGTTACGATGCAAGACCGGAAGTCCAGATCCTTAGGAGTTCTTGTAGAAGCTGTAGAATGACACTGATGCTGGTAAGCATTAACCCCAAAGCAGTTGCTCATATTCAGTTACCTCTTGACAGATAGGAGCAGCATCAAAGGCATGATTCCATTTTCTGATTTACATATAGAATGTGCAAAACCATGCTTCAAATATCCCTTAGTCATTCAATTCAAACATATTCCCTTATATATTTTATTATGTCCTTCTATTTTTTTTCTTGTAACATTTAATTTCTTTACCTAAATCTTGGCAGAGCTTCAGTTTCCTATCAACATCATAATTCTGGGTTGTTGCACACCAGAACTTCCCATCTCTCCGCCCATCTGCAGTACAATTTCGGTAAAGCTTTCCCTGATAGATGAATGGGAAAATGCATGGTGGACTTTCCATAATCTCACCAGGGCCTGATATTTAAAATACAAAAGAAGAAGGAAATTAATCAGAATTATCCTTGCAGTAAAGTAACTCCTGGTCCAAGCATTCAATTATAGAAGAATGTACACCAAAGCACACAGTCATTCCATTCATGCAGTTGATTTATTAAGTGCCTGGAAGAGAGATCACACGCAGATACCCTGCTTGGACTTCTTTTAGTTTTTTGAAAAGTTTGGATGGATGTTTGTATGCTTAACTCCTGCTAGATATCCTATACTGTACATATTGATAGGAATAAGAATTAGTTGGACTGATAGAAGAGAATATTTGTAGCTGAAGGCTGAATTGTAGAGTCCTTGGTGCCCTCTGAGTTTGGTTGCTGCTAGCAGTGATGATTTTACCTAGTTTGGTAATTAAACATCTGCAAGAAAGCAACCAACCTCAGAGAGGACTCCACATAAGTCAGACCTTTGCTGAGCAATGGATAATTTATCCCACACACTCAATAAATATATCATGCATACATAAATAAGGATGCAGTGACTTCTACTGCGTGCTTCTTTCTCTCCAATACATATAATACCTTGTTTAATATAAAAATTTTCAGCTTTTTGCCTGATATTTCCTCAGTTTTATTTAACATAATTCACTTTTGATGAAGCAAGAAGTGATACATTAGTCACTGTACAACACAATATTCTGAAACAACTGTTTCCATAGCAAACCATGATTTTTTTAAAAATGACTACACATGAGAAATGTGTAGAGTGCCGCTGACGTACTATATCACACTGACATAACAGTGACATCACACATGTGTTTTCATCCCTTCTCAGTAAGCAGCTATACTAGTCTCCCTTTAATTCTTTGTTGGTAAATTTAAATTTAACACAGAAATAGTTTGTCACAGAAGTGACTGCTTGTGAAGGCTCCTAGATTGGGGCTGAAAGGGGAAAGCGGAAGCAGTATGCTCTGCCTCATATTTGGGTAGACCAGGTTGCTCTGATAGGCCAGTTTCACCAGGAAACACTCCCTCCCCTCTTCATAAAAATGTTTATGTCCTGAAATAAAGGAAGTAGGAATATGGAGTGCCACCAAGTTCACATTTCATGTTCTAGTTTCTTTTTGAGCAACACAGAAATGATTGAAGTCATGCTAATTATTTCCCATGTATTTCATTGTTCATTATTCACATTCTCCATTTCTTGAGGAACATGCTTTGAGTTGTGAAGAAAACAAAGCCCCACACTTAAAAGTTTTTTAAAAAAATACCTCTTTCCCCTAGAAAATATTCAGTAAAATAGTCACTTTCATTCTGTGCTACAAATCCTTCAGACAGTGATGGTCAGAAAATAGCTCCTCAGTTTGTAAAATTTGAGTTATCTCATAACATTTTGGAAGCCCCTCAGAAAGACACTGTAAATGAAGTATCTGATTTTAATAGAAAAATGGCATGTATATACAGACTATTTTTGTAATTTGTGTTCAATATCAAACAGCACTTAATTGGGGAAAACTGTTTACCTTTGGGGATATACTTGGGTACTTGTTGTGAATGTCTATTTTCATTTAAAATTGGACCTGGTTTGCTACAAAACTGGGGCATCTTAATATTTCAACACAGGGAAATGCTATCACCAGCATTTCATTTGACCCTCATGAAAATTCCATGCACAAAAAAAGTTTTGCTTCTATTTCTGCGCCATTCTTCCTTACCTGATGGCTCACAGTAAGTCCATTGCAGGTCTGAATTATAGTTTTGGGTGAGGGAGCACCAAGGTGTCTTGCCAAACATCCCATCTGTGATGCACATGAAGTAGAAATTTTGGTTGTACAAAAAAGGAAAGACGCACATTTCTTTGGGATCAGCATCTGAACAGAATATATGAGATAAAGTTCGTAAGACCTCAGGTCATTCAGTTCCACTGATGTCTTTTTTAAAAAAATGATTTACACTGTACATCCAAAACATGGTTAATTTTATGTTTATGGATTATCTGCCCTGGAACTCTAAAGGAGCATTGGACAGATGAAATCCCATTGCCTAAAGTGGGCTTCAAGTCCATTGTTTGTGATTATCCACAGCCAACTCTAGATGCTAAAAACTTTGATGACATCATTTCCTCCCATTTGTTGATAATATGATTCAAAACTTTTAGAGAAAGCCCTAAAATAGACTTACTGTAAAACAACTATTTAAAAGCTAAGAAATTCATAAATTTCCTGTCATAAAAGAAAACAGACTCAGAAAAAACTGGCCTCATCTAGTTTGCATTCTTATCATATCCATTGTTGTTCATGGCTACCTAAAACGTTTGTGGTCAGCCCTAACACATCAAAAGGACATTCATCCTTGCCCTAAATTGTTCCACTGTCCTCAGCTAAGAAGCAAGATAATTTCCCTTCACCACTGGTAAAATATAAACTAGAGCTGACAGGACTTGAAGGACCTGCAAGAATATATCTCTTGGGGGCCATAATACATATATACTTTCATAATTTATATACTTTTCCCTGGTTTCTCTGTCCTATCCTCATTACCCTAGTTGGAAAAGCATTATTTAACGCAGGAAATGTTTAAATGTTGCATTTGTGGTTTATTTTGTCTTTTCTCTTGAAGCTCATGGAAAGATGGAGGGGGGGGGGAATGAATACAACTCCTGGCCAGAGAGTCACCCAGTGAGCTAAATAATCCAATACCTAACAATACACAGAGAGTCACCCAGTGAGCTAAATAATCCAATACCTAACAATACACAAACTACTATTGATCAATATGTTTATTGTCAGTGTATTTAATACACTCATATCTGCTACATTAAATATTCACACAAGCAAACAAAAACTCAGTATCAATTCTGAGTACAGGACCAGGGGCAACACATATAGTCCTGGATCTGCAGTTGAAGTTGTGCACTTCTGTTGCAAAAAAATTGTCTATTTTAATCTTACCTGTGATATTGCAGTACACCCATGTATTATCCAAATCAAAGTTGATCGTGGTGGCACACCACAGCTTCCCATCACTCATGCCCTCTGTTATACATGTATTATAGGAGATGCTTTTGTAGATGAATGGAAATACACAAAGTGGATTCACTATTATTAGATCAAGTTCTGGATCTTAAAAGAAAAAGGTGAAAGTAAGGCTATGGATACCTTTCACATATAATTTATGTTCAGTGGTGAATACATGTGAAACTAACACAGAATGGAAAAATATTTATCTGCTTATATCCTTACAATGATACTGAGTATATTAGAAAACAGTCAGGATCTTCTTCTGCAGTTCCCTCCCAAATGAGTTTGTGGTGAAAGACCAATTTGCTTTTATAGAAATAATAGGATATATTGACTACTTATAGACGTATAATTTCCTAGGACCAACAGATTCCAGACATTGTAGAACAACTATGGTTCTATCAAACTTTGATAAGTTTTCTGTTTCAGCTAATACTACCTTTTCCCATAGTCCATGGAATAGACTTCTGGATTATTCTGTGTACTTTAGTATTATTTAAACCATCTTCAGTTTTTAAAAAGTGGTTTTGTTTAATACGGCATTATTTGTTCATATTGAAACTTTTGTGGCCCTGCATTTCAAAGTTTATAAAAATTTAACATGTAGTTATCTGTTCATAATTGTCATGAGGATTGTATACTATAGATAAGAAACAAAAGCACATTGACAATGCCACACATTACACATACACACACACACACATACACACACTAAGTTCCCATCAAGTGGTTTCTATATTTGATAAGATATAGCCTTAAAGACTAGCCTCCATTCCTTGATTTAACTGGGCCCACTTCTTAAAACCTACAGAACAAAATATTCATTTTATTTCTTACCGGTGACATTACAATATTGCCATTTCTTATCTTTGTCATAGTTGCTACTTGTGGAACACCAGAACTTCCCATTATCCATATCCTCATTAATACATACATTGTAGAACTTGCCCTTATAGATGAATGGGAAGACACAAGTTGGATCATCTTGCTGTGGCTCTGTTCCTGTTAAATGTTAAAATGAAAAGCAAATGAAGAAAGATATATGGATTTCCCAGCAGAGAACCAGTTAGTATTGTACCTTCAGATGGCATTTGGCCATCAAATGCCAATGTACAGATATTTCAGTAGCAAAATATGGCATTTGAAAACAACAGAGCCATTGAATGATCCAATTCAAATCAATCATGGGGACTAAAGGTTTATTCTTCCAAGGTTTCGGGCTCATGCTGAAGCCCATCATCAGGAAACTTCTGTCTCTCTCCAAAGTTTGTACACTGGGCTGTTCTACTTGCTGTATTTATACTGTTCTGACTTATGTGCAGCTTTTAGTTTTTAAATAGGATGGTGATGGCTGGCTAATTAACAACTTAATTAACAATTGTTATTGGAGCCCAACAAACTAGTAGCATAAGATTCCTGCATTAAATCATGTGTTAAAATAGCTTATTTCCTCAAAGGTGATTTGGGAGAAGAGTTTTTGTTTCTTTTTTCCCTTTCTTCTTTTGTCTCTCTTACCCAATTCCTCTGGACAGAACTTCCATTTCTTGTCAAGATCATAGTTGATAGTGGTTGCACACCAACGTTTCCCATCACTTCGCCCCTCTGTAGTGCAGCTGAAATAAAGCTTGCCATCATAGACAAATGGGAAGATGCAAGGTAGATCCTCCACCTTTTCTTTTGGCTCTGATGTTTAATAGTTAAACAGAGAAAACATATAGAGAATACCAGTTGCCCAAGAATAACTTTGCAATGTAGAAATCTACAGCCTAAACTTAAAGTGCAAAGAAACCAAAACTAGATGTAACAGAAGGCAAGAAGTTGCTTTCAGTTCTTGCCATTTTCTTATATTTACATGCTGAACATGTAAAGTATTTATATTGAATGTTCACATACACAATCAGCTGACTGGTAAAAGAAAGGAATGTTCTGAGCAAGGACATAAGAAGAAAGACTAAAAGGGATCTGGAATGACCCACCACTCTACTTTTGCCACATGGTAGCTAGGTGAAAATAGAGAGAAATATATAGAGGGGGGGAGAGAGAGAGGGAGGGAGAGGGAGGGAGAGAGGGAGAAGGAGAGGGAGAGGGAGAAGGAAATGGAAAAGGAGAGGGAGAGTGGGAGAGAGTGTGCATTTGCATAGCAGGGAGAAACTTGTTTATATCATTTGTGGATTAATCCAGTCTCAGGGCATAAGTAATGCTTAGACTCCAGTAGCTAATTTTCTCCTAGTTGAGAGAATATTCAGGCACTGAATCTTAATCATCTATTTTACATTGGAATTATCTTTCTCCATGTCCTTAGGTATTGAACAAATAAAACATTCTCTGTTACTCCCATCTCACTTATAACTGGAGGAACCAAATATTCCTATAGGTGGTGTACCTTGCTTAATAACTACAATTGGGAATGACAATTCTGTTGCTAAGTGATACAGTTGTTTAGAGAATAATCATATGACTAAGCTGGACTTACAACATCACTTTTACTGCAGTTGTTAAGGAAATCACCTACAGTCATTAAAGGGCACACCATATGAACAAGGATTGTGATTTTACTGTCAGCTTCTCCATTGATTCTACTTGTGGGAAGCTGGCTTGAAGTGCACAAAGGGCAATCATGTGACCCTAAGACTCTACAATGGTCATAAACACTCACTGGTGGCAAAGCATGCAAATATTGATCATGTGACTGCAGGGATACTGCAACAGTCATAAATACAAAGACCAGTCATATGGTTATATGGAAATACTTGCAAGTAGTTATATATAAAGTCTCTTCTACAAAAAGGAGTGTCTGCTTCAGATTATCCATTCATTTTTTTAGATCCTGTCTTAATCTCCTACTCTTTCTTCAAAACCCAATATCCAACATCATGTACACATAACCTTTTCCCCTCACTCAGCATGCCACCATCCTACCAGAAGGTTCACAATAGGTCCATTGAAAGTCAATATCATAGTTCTTGGTAAGGGAACACCATGGCTTCTTATTAGAAATGCCTTCTGTTGTGCATGATGAATAAGACGTGTGGTTGAAGATGAAAGGAAAGACGCAGGGTCCCTTAGGATTGGCATCTAATCCTGTGCAGAAATGAATGAGTATTTAGACAAAAACAAGAAAATGTCCCCTTTTTAAGGTGGGGGGGAGTACAAACTTCATTTAGCCAGTGTTTTTTATTTTCAAAATATGTATTTTAAAACAAAAATATTTTAAAACATTTTAAAGAATACACACCATAAAAAAAGAAATTCAAGGCAGCTAAAACATTATTTATAAAAAGAAATAAGTATTTCATCTACCTTTTCTAAAACAGATCAAATAACACCCCCAATATTAATATTAAAAACAGCAGCAACATATCATTGTTGGGAAAAGAACTGGAAACTAAAACCCAAAATGAGCATTCAGTCAAAATCTTTTGTGAACAGTCACTCTTTCCCAGAGTGATCTGGCTTGATACATTTCATTGGACAAAAGTATTCCACATGGTAGGTATCATCATAAAAAATAAAATACTCCCACCCACCCCCATTTCTCCAGGGTCTATAAAGAAGGGAAGAAGAGAAGCTCAGTGCTGCCTATGGAAAGTGTTGCCCTCCTTCACTTTGCAAGTTTACCGCAGCATCTGAATTAACTCTATAGTTAAATTAGTGCAGATTATGCAAAAAAGACATTATAGGGTACCATTTCACAAACTGCTATTTACTGTGCTATCAGAAAATTCTTATATGGATTAGAATCACGAGTGTGAAAATTGGGCCATAATTTTTCATCTATTTTCACTTTCAAAATTCCATGGCTAAGTAAGATCCCCTTCCCTCTGCAACTTTATATCTTATATCTTATACTCTTTTCTGCAACTTTCACATATCCAGCCATTCTGCTCTCAAATACCAGAAGAGCTTCTATTTCCTTAATAATTTATTTATTATTCTTCATGTTCTTCAAATCTAAGACCAGCCTCTTTCTTCCTGCAAATCCCTTCTCCAACTAAATTAAGACTTGCAACTGAAATATTCTCTAAATCTCTCTCTCTCCAGGTTATACCGTACTCATTTTTAGTCATATTGTTTTAGCTCTACCACAGATGAATTTTCACACATTGCTAAATGTTTCCTAGCATGCAGTTTGTATCTCTTAGTACTCTCTTACTCTTGAAGAAACGCTTTGTCTCCCAAGCTTGAATTAATAATGAAAAGAAGCTTTTGAAACTGACGACTTGGAGATCTTGATCTCTTATATCCTTCCGTAAGACAAATAATTACAGTACTCAATATCTTGTTCTTACTGGTGTCAGCACAGTAGCTCCACTCAAGATCCTTGTCATAGTTTCTTGTGGTGGCACACCAGAATCTTCCCTTCTCCTCTTTAGTACATGTGTAGAATGTCTGGTTTTTGTAGACAAAGGGAAACACACAGGATTTGCCGCCAGAATTGCCTCCCTGCTCTGAAAACATGGAAAGTATGGATGTAGACGGAAAGAAAGAAAGGTGAACAAGAGATAGCTAAGAACTCTGCTTCTGTTTATACTTCCTGTAACATTCAATTCTATATCTTGTTATTTCCATTCATCATTGTCAACTGAGTGACCTAAAGGCAATCAAATGATTTTAAATTTATGTGAAGAATGCTCTTTTTTTGCCTTTGATTTTTTAAACTTTAAATTTCCTGTAATGGTCAGGATAATGATGTAATGTATATGAATGGCTGTGTTTGTAATACAGGCTAGTGCCTGGTCAGTACACAGAGGAAAAGCTGATTTTAAAAACCCACATTGAGTTAGTTAAGGTCAGATCAGGAGTGTTAAAGAAAGAAACTGAAGAATTTATTCTAGTGGCTCAAGAACAAGCTTTGCCCACATAAAGGCAAAAATTCAACATGTAACATACAATAGCAAATGTTGCCTTTGTAGTGAAAAGAATGAAACAACTGATCATTTGATCAGCTGCTGAAGCAAAATTTCACAAACTGACTATAACATCATGACCAAGTTGCCAAAATTATTCACTGAAAACTTTGCCAGAGGTTTGGATTCAATTGTAGTGAAAAGTATGGTGACTGTCAGGTTGAGAAGGTTTTAGAAAAATGAATGGGTTAAGATCTTATGAGACGTTAAAATCCAAACAAATAGACATTTTGTTTATAACATGCCTGATAGCACAGTTATTTAAAAGAAAAAATCTGGTTTATCGAATCTGCTATATCGGTGATGTTAGGATTGAAGAAAAATAATGGAAAAAATATCAGGACTTGCAGTTTGAAACTGAACTACAGAAAAAGAAATGTTGTTATACCAATCATGATTGGAGCACATGGAACAATACCTAAAAGACTATCTCAGTATCTGGAATTATTAAAATTATTATACCCAAACCCTTAATTTTATAAATAAAAAACCCTCCATACTGCTTGAACTACTTATATTCCTATAGTAGATACTATCTTAATAATTCTTAGGTCCTGGGTTAGAATTTGAATTATTAAGTTCCCATCAGTTTTAGTCTGTGAATCTGTCAATTACCCTTACATAATAATAATGTGTTAAATCAGTCTGGAAATTTCTACACTTTGGAATTTTTGTACATTACTTCTCTCCTGTAGAAAAAAAAAACAATGTGAAATTAGGCTTCTTTGATTTGGCAATTTGCTGAATATTGTCACTGAAATCTCTGGGGTTCAAGAGGCTACTAAAAATGGCTTACATTGCAAATTGCCCACCCGTTTCAGTCAGAATATTCCAGCTGCTCAAACTGTGAATTAGGACAGGATCACATGCTTTTTAAGACGAAATTATTCTATGTCTCTCCTGATCTCTATTGGGTTTAGAAATTACATAAACTGACTACTTTTTGAGGGTTGGTCTGGCACCTTTTACTACCTGAGGTGAAAGAATGTTGCTGCCTCTCCATTTATTTATAGAAGTATTACACTCAAGCAGATAATTTTTTATTTGACTGCTGCCAATTGGGCTTCCCCCCCTCCCATCACATCTAAGAACAGATTAGTTTAGGGAACGTAGGACAGACTCCCTGGCACATACTACTGCTTTTTCCAGTTATTTATGGTGCCACTGCTCCCAGATTCCAGCATCTGTTGTAGAGGCAACTACTTCTATCTAATGACAATGTTATTGCTGTTCTCTCCAGCCACCTATCATGATGACACTTCAGCATAGCAGCGATTAGGCCAGGGGATGAGAGACTTATAACAGTGACTAACAGTAGCCCTATCTTATTTGTGATGTTAATTCTATATTTCATATCTTGCTTAGAAGCCATGAGCCAGTTGTTCAAATGTAACCTATCAAAGGATCCAGAGAAGAAGATAGCTCTAACAGAGTTCTGGATTACTCATTTCTGATAGGATTCTGGATTACTTACCTTGAAGAATGCAATGCTTCCACTGGCCACCTATATCATAATTAGCTGTTGTGCTGCACCAGAGCTGCTCATCAATGGCTCCATCTCTAGTGCAAGATGAATATGACCTCCCATTAAAGACAAAAGGGAAGACACAGGAAGAAAAACCTGGAGGGGAAAAAACTATAATTGAAATGAGTGAATCATGTATTAAAACCTCAGAATCACAAAATAATAAATAAATGGCTGGAATCCAACTAGTATGTTTCTAAATTCTGCCAAGAACTGAGAGAGGAAAAGGCCAATCCTACCTGTTTTTCTGATCAAGTGATCAGCTAAATGTGATCCTATATGTGTATCCTGAGGTGATATTCCAAGGAATGAACTATCCACTATTTCCCAGCAGATCCTACCATTTGTTTTTTTATCTTTATTTCTTACTCATCCTAAGGGATTGATTCAGTTCCTGTTTTGAGTCCCCAGTTTGGAACTGCAAATCCTAGAAAACTAAAGTACATCTTTCACTACATCAGTGATATTAAAAATGTCTGGAATTTCACTGGTTGAAAAATTAATACAAGAAAAGTGATCATTTATCTGATACAAGATGTGTAGTTATCGAAGAAGGGATTTTCAGAACTGAGTATATGAATTAAATTTTAGAAGGGGTCTAGGACAATTGAACATGGCTGCTTTAACATACCCACTTCTGCTCGAACATTCCACCATGGCTGACCCAACATGGGCATTTTAATTCGCTCTTCCCCCACCCCTTCTTCCCAGGGCGTTTCACGGAGATATATTTTTCCAGGGCCATTTGGCTGTGTGGGACATGTAAATGTGCATCAGGGTAGCCAATCCACATGCCGAGGGGTGGGCGGCCTCAGGCTCTGTGAGACAGGGGACGTTGCTTTGATGTCTACACAAGAACAGGAGGAAAAAAGCGGCCTGGGGTGGTGATGGTTAGGGGCAGGGCATTTCCCTTCCCAGCCTTTCAGAAGGCTGCCTCTCCTCCACCCTGCATAATGACAAGGTTAATAACAAGTCGATTTGGCTTTGCCACATGGCTGTAAATAAAGCACAGCCAATATTTACTTCCAAATATTAATGAGAAATAACAATGCTGAAACAATTGCTGCAGATTCCCGGTTTCTTCAAATGGCAGTTCTTTAAAGGGAGAATCTTGAAAAGAGAGGATGCAAAATAGGCTGGCTAATTTTGAGAGAAAGGTTAGACCTGTTCAGAGCGTTTTGGCTCAGAATTTTAAAATTTTTAAATAAATTCAAATACTCACTTGGGATTCCAGGAACAGAGTTTTATTGAGATTTAAAACTTTTGCAAAAGTTGGTAGTCTCTCGCAGGAGATTAATTGTTAAAATCACATATTTATACCCTTTTCGTGACGCTGATTTCCCCCCACCTCTTACGTACTCAAGCCCACCTGCTTCCCCCCCCCAATAAGCTAATCTGAAGTGCTTAATCACAATCAATTTTGTTCATACCCTCCCAGGAAAAAGGCCCCTTGCACTTGTTGTACCTGCATCATTTAACCATTTAACCATGGCCTTTACCTTAGTATAAGCTCTATCTTTATTTTTGTGCTTCCTCTGCTTGCAGTTATGCCTAGCTTCTGTTAATCTAAACCACAACAGCTTATCTTGCGTGTGCCAAAGCCCCTAAAGTTAACAGCCTAAGTTACTCCATTTTATAATTGATAAACTCACTCCTTAAATGTTAGTTAAGATTATTAAAATTAAATGTCATTAAGCAATTTCTAATCTATATATTTGTATATATATTTTTACCTCTTACAGACCATAACCTTAAACACCCCCACTCGAAACTGGCTCTCTCAACAGCCCTCCAGGTGATTTACATACACAGAAACACACACAAAGTCTCTAGGTCTTCACACACCAAAAACCTCAGCAATGGAGGAGATGCAATAGGTGAGGGAAAGCGAGTATTTTTGAGTCATAGTCAAGAAGTGAGAAATTTGTTTGTGTGTGAGAGAGAGAGAGAGAGAGAGTGGGGGGAGAGAGAGAGATAGGAGAGAAGCAAAAGTGTGGGGAATGGAGAGCATTGCAGATAGAATAAGGGGAGCTCTCTCTCTCTCTTTCTCTCTCTCTCTCTCTCTCTCACACACACACACACACACACACACACACCACTTCCTGCTTTCTCTCCCTTCTCACTCTTTCCCTCCAGCACCTGGATGAGTGGGAAAAGGTTAAAAAAAGAGGAGGGAGAAAGGGGGAAGCTCCCTTGTATTATTTTAGCATGTGTGTGTGTGTGTGTGTGTGTGTGTGTGTGTGTGTGAGAGAGAGAGAGAGAGAGAGAGAGAGAAACCCTTCTCACTTTCTCCCCCTTCCAGCGGCACCTGGATGAAGTGGGAAGAGGTTTTTTAAAAAGAAAGGAGAAAAAGGGAAGCTTCCTTGTGTTCTTTCAGTTTGGGGACAACCCCCCCCTCCTTTTACCCAATCTGTGGCAGGACCACATCAAATTTTTCACTTCTTGACCCTGAGGCAAAAATACTCACTTTTCCTCACCTACTGCATCTCCCCCCTTGCTGAAGTTTTTGGTGTGTGAAGGCCTAGAGTCTTTGTGAGTGTTTCTCTGTGTGTAAATCACCTGGAGGGCTGTTGAGAGAGCCAGTTTGGAGGGTCGGTATTTAGGGTTAGGGTCTAACCCTTCTCTTTTTTGCCCCCTGTCTTGTCTACCTATGATTGCAAGATTCTCCCTTTAAAGATCTATAGCAATTGTTTCAGCATTGCTATTTCTCATTAATATTTGGAAGTAAATATTGACTGCAGTATTTTGCAGATCAGCATTAACCTTGTCATTATGCTGGGGGTGGGGGGGGTGGGCAACCTGCTGAAAGGCTGGGAAGGGAAAGACCACCCCAGTCCCCTTTTTTTTCTTCTCTTCTTGCATATACATCAAAGCAACATCCCACAACTCTCTGAGCCTGCAGATTGGCTGCCCTGATATATGTTTAAATGTCCCACCCAGCCAAATGGCCATGGAAAAATATCCCTCTGGAAAATGCCCAGGATAAAGTGGCGGAGGAAGACTGCTGGTGGCACCAGTGGTGGGACAGGAGCGCCGGTGGAGAGCCAGCCCAATAAAATTCCCCATGATGGGTCAGCCATGGTGGAGTACCCGAGAAGAAGTGGGTGTGTTAAGGCAACCATATTCAATTGCCCCATTCCGTTATAGAAGTTATCTGCTTACGTTCATATAAAAAGTGAATTACCCCTGGAAATCTGTTATTTCAAAGCTTGCAACCTAATTAAGTTGTTCTAATTGCATCCTAATGCTGTAATGAAATGCTCCCTTGACACCTGGAGGCAGAACTAAATGTAATCACCCATGCTGCACATGTGGAGCTTCCTCTGCCTTAAGATAAACAGGACTCTGTTTTCATGGAGCTAATATATGTAGTTAATAACTGTAGAAGTTAATGGCATTGACCCAATAAACAGATTCATTAAACAAGCAAAAGATATTTGATGGAGATAAAATTATGTTAGAAACGTGCATTAGAAATCCCAGCTGCGTTAAATATGCTAAACTGCATGGAAATAGATTACTTCTTAAATCTTCCCCATTTTTTAGTCAGCATGATAGAAGGCAACATCTCATAGACATAAAAAAGGCTCAGAACAAATACTTCAAACATCTTTTAAATCCAATTTACCAAGCAAATTTCCAAAAAATAATGTCCTTAATTTGTTTTGCTGCATATAAAAGTTAAAAGCCTTTCATAATATATACAGAAGCTGAATCTTGATCTAAAGGAAAGGAAAGTAAGATGAAAGTATAGGAAAAAAATCTTATGGAAAAAAGAAAATGCAGAACGATTAGTATTAACAATCCCATCTTATACTGGTGGATTAAAATTTGGAAAATACATTCTTCCATTCTTAATTTGATGTCAGCATTGCCTCTTCTTACAACACACCAATTAAGAGCCAACTAAAATCATCTCAGAAATGTACATGCCTTAATCATACAATCCTTAGGTGCAGTTCTCTGAAAAGGTAATTTGAAAAATATCTCCTGTCCTTAATGAAATGGACAAGACTAGAGAGGTCCTGCCTGGAAGACCTGTAAGTTCAGTGACATGCCACTACTATTAGCTGGTAAAGCTGGAAAGAAGAAAACAGTAAGAGATAGCCAGGAGTGAGAGAGGAAATGAGGAGGAGGAGAAAGAAGGAGTATCCATAAGAAAACTGAGGAGGAGAGTTTTCAACAGCATATATGGGATCTAACAGCAGATTGCCCAGGCTCTTTCATCTTCTAAAACCACAGTGTCAGTGTTACCTTTGCCAGCCAAGAGGACTGGCAGAAGATTGCAGGCAAATAGAAGGCAAAGCAGGCCGGCAACCATCGCTTCTTGTCCACCCAATAAGCTGAAGTGAAAGATAAAAATGCTTCCTTCACTATATAACTTCTGCCCCACACTATCCTAAACAAAGTAAAACATTTCCTCCCTTCTGGAGGCATGAAAGCAGAACATTTTTCTCTTGCTTCATCCCCTGCAAAGCAGCTGTGGCTATTTGCCATTATCTCCTGGACCTTTCAGATCACCATGCACTGATGATCACATGAAATAATGACATGGATTGTGATTCCAGAATTACCCAGTAGTAATAATATGTCATTTACTCTAGCCAGCTATTCCCAAACTGAGGCTTCTAAAGATGGGGATATAGATGATGATGGAATATTTAATCCAGCAACATCAAATATCCCCAAATTGCTGTAGACAGATTCTGATTTCAAGTTCATATTAAAATCCATTAATGGAGTGTTGGAAAAGCCATGTGAAGATGTCTCAGGCTCCTGAGAGGCTCAAGATACTATATTTCCAAAAACTAATCAATAGATCATCCATTGAAAAAGGGAGCTGTTCAGAGAACAAAATAACAAAAGGTCACCTCAACTTCATGTACCAAGTCAACCACATCTCCATTCAACAGGCCAAAGTGATAAATGATCTTCTGGAATTCTACTTTCTTCCTTCCACTCCTGAGGGCTGCTATTGTTTCTGGGACTCACAGCGGGCTCTGGGGCTTAATGCTCCATGGAATAGTTGGAATCCTCAGAACTATCCTCCCTCTATTTAATGGTGGCCAACAGCACATTAGATAGCGGTGTCAAATATCTTCCCAGACCACTTGATTTTTCCATGATAGACTTTTAGAGAAAGATAGATAAGATTTAAACCTAAACAACAGATTAGACAACTAACACAATGCTTCTGAAGCAAATATTGGTCAAGGACTCATCTTTGCCTTAATATAGGTCTTCCTTTTCTTTACTTTTGCATTGTATGAAGTAAACAATATAACACTGACTACCTTGTTTTTGTATTGCAGACAACTGACATGCTTGATAACTGTATGTTTAGGGAACGGTGAAATGAAAATGGTTCTCCGGTGGCCAGAGCACTAACAGTGAATTTGTTCCAAGGTAGATTGAATAATCTATATACATGCATGTACATCTGTGTGCATGCATACAAACACACACTTCAACTATGTGAGTTATTGATTAAATCTTAGTTTAATCAAGAGTAAGGTTTTTTGAAGTATATCAGGTTATTGATCTATCTAATAGATAATTGGCCTCCCACAAAATAGTTATCTAAAAACAGATAAATATAAAGCATACATTATATAACATGAAATTAAAATCAAGATCTTTTAAATCAATTAACAAGTAAAAACTGTTAGATAATTTTCCACCTTACTAAATCCTGAAAGAGAAGGGTGCAAGTATTTCCCTAAAGACAGCAGTCCATACAGAGAGCCTCTCCCTGTTACCAGATACTGTAATGGAGCTTCTGGCAATAAGATTATCTTCAAAAGATCTCTTCTGGTTATTTAAGTAATCTTATTTAAGTAACGTACAGAGTGAAGTAATCCTTCAGAATTCTTCTGAACCTGTTGAAAATTATTTTAAAAAGTTTCCCAGCATTTTGAAAGAAAATGAAAAAATATGTAAATCCACATTAGCCATAATATAGTCTAAAAACAAAAAGAAAATATACCAACTACTCTCACCCACTGCAAACAGGAAAAGAATTCTATTTGCATGGAAATTATATTATCCCCCACTATTGACACCCCCCCCTCCAAAAATATAACACTCGTCCATAAGAGGCTTACCCACTTTTGCCCTAGTCTTGTGTTTCAGTTCTGAATACAGAGGTTCCCAATTTTAAACCATATTCCTCATTGCTTTTTTGAACTGATACATAAGGAGTAAATATAGTTTAATCAGACTAATAAAATTTTGTATGTGACAATTGCCTAAAAACCAGATGCTCAACTGTTATGTATTTTGCTAAAGAAGAAATTGTTGAGAAACAATTCCTCCACTGGTTCATCGGTCCCTGCATTACAGTATAATTTCATTGATCCTATTTGCAGAAACCTCAAACTAAATTAGAAAAGTGCAATCCTACTAGAGCCATCCAGATAGAAAATTGGAAAACAGTACTTTGGCAGCTGCCATCATTAATGGCATTTGTTCTAATGCATGAGTTTTCCCAAAGACAACATCTCTGAACAAGAATAAATTCTTGGTGTCATTTGTTGTATTGCAGGAGTAAATTTCACATTTTTTGCGGCCCAGGATCAATTTCATTCATGGACATGCAACAAGAAGTGCATGTACACATAGTAAACAAGTTACAGTGAAAACTGGGATTGGAATTTTCATCACTAAGCAATGCAGTCCCAAAACATGATGTCACTTAGCAATAGCATCTCAGCACTCCTGCTCGCCATTGTTAACTGAACTGTACCTGTCTTTAGTTGACGACCTGCCCCAAATCAAGCTATGGTAGCCTTGATCCTTCCTATTATTTCAAGCAATGGTTCCTCCATGTTAAGGGACTGCATCCCATTTAATTCCCTCCCAATGCCTATTTCCCTCCCCCTGCAGCATCTTTGCTCTTTTGCCACACTGCATGCTTCCTTGCAGAGCAGGAAGCAGTCACAGAACTGCACAACTCTGAGGCTGCTTGCCAAGCTGTGGCTCAGAGGCTTCTTGGCACACTGCAGCCCTGGGATTGCAAAAACAAAACAAAACCCTGGAGCTGCAGTGCAGCATGAGCCACAGATGCCCCTGGAAACCTCAGTACCCCCAGCTTGGCTCAACAGCATAGCATGGTATGATGCCACAGCCATCCTGGGAAGCCCTGCTGCCCCAGGGGCTGGTCCCAAGTGCAGTAGCCCTTGCCACCCTACCCTCCAGGGCCTCTGCCACCTTACATGCCATGCCAATTGACCTTCGCTGTCTCCTTGCTCCTGCTACTGATGAGGCATGCTCACCCAGGTCTTGTGCAACGCAGCTGCTCACCACATAGACCCCAGGTCTTATAAGGAAATCACCATGCACAACCGTGGAAGAAAGCCTCATGTGGCCAGCAGTTGCCTTGCCAAGGGCTAGGTCAGACATGCTTGGTCAGTAGGGAAGGTCAGCTAGAGTGGCAGAGGACATGGAGTGCAAGGGTCCAAAGGGGCATAGACGGGAAGGATGATAGGCAGGTGGGAGAGAATTAAAATCTCCCTGTGGCTGTAAGTGTGGGTAGGCTACCAAGCACCCACATTTTGATCATGTAACCATGGGAGCACTCCAATAGCCATAACTCTGGGGGCCAGTCATAAGTCCTTTTGCTCAGCCCTGCTGGAACTTTGAACAGTCGTTTATCAAATGACCATAACTCCAGAACTATTTGTATTGATAGGGAATGTATCAGATAAAAATAATGGAAGAAGTGCATCCATTCACTTTTTAAAAGCATGGTTGATCTTTAATATTAATTTCCAAACTACAGTAAAATACTTTATAAGACTCTTTATTATACTTTAAGAATAGGAATATTATAATCGAAGAACAGAAAAATAGCAGAGGAAGACAAATTTCAAAGCAAAAAAAACACCTGGGGAAAAGGATAAAAATAGACGTATGTATTTGGAGTCTGATCCATATTTAAAATTTTAAAGAATTAAGAACATTAACTTCAACTGAGCTTCTTTATAATGAGACCATGGAAAATAATGATTTGATAGTGATAGTAGTTTAATGGCAAAAGTTAGTTTCACAAAACCTCAAGCATTGTTCCCAAGATTACAGTGCTCAAATAATATAGCACCACTATTTTGCATGGAGATTTCTTTGCTATGAACAAATGAGCATGATTTGCATTTATACTGAATTGGTAGTGTAGAATTAAAGTCTAAGACCAATTTCTAAGAACTGCTTCATAGCAAACTCAGTTCAAAGGAACTCAAGGCTAGCTGGTTTTTTGCTAATACCAATGAAGCAAAAAGATCAGCTTAGTGCAAATCACTATTTTTGGATTTACAAACCTCAATTTACAATGAATCCTTCTAAAGGCTCAACAATAATTAAATTTACTTGGATTCTTGCTGCAAAGTAATAGTTACAAAGGCGTTTTAGGATCTATCCAGTGCAGGGGGGAGCATTTGGGATCGGGACATAGCGCTCAACTTGTGACTCTCCTTTTATCCCAATTACATTGTAGCTGACACCTCGGACAGTGGCACTCCGGTGGGTTCCATCATAGTAATAACGGGTGGCTGTAGCAGTGAAGGGAACCTGTCCCCTCATTTTTGTGCCATTCATTACCAACTCACAGCTGTGGTTGGGTGGGATTTCAATCTCAATTGTTTCAGAATATGTGACTGACTCGCTGTATGTATAACCCTTTTTCCAGTTAAAGGTTTTCTGTGATGAAATGCCCCATGATCCTCCAAAGATGTTAGGTATCCCTGCTGTCATACTAAAGCTGATGCTCTGAGAGATGGACATGTCAACATCCCAGGAATGTTCAGAAGTCACCGTTCCTGATAAGGTGGTTGACTTCTTCACTGCTCTACAGTCTTTGTTGGTGAGTTTGCTGGAGGCTAATGCCATGTCTCCCTCACTGTAGGATCCCTGGTTTAGCTCATAATTGACATTGGAGATGCTCTGAGAGCGATAGTCTTTATTAATGGTCAGGACATCATAGTGTTTATACCAGTATTCCTTGCCAATCAGAACAACGAAGAAGGCTTTATGTTCACTGACCACCTTACCTAATCCAAACGGATTTTTACCAACATATACTCTTACACCTGAGCAAGTGTTGATGGAGTTGGATGGGACATTACCCTGTGAACCCTCCAGCTTAGGGATTCAAAGTAATGACCATTCACCAAAATCCAGAACTGAGAAGTGGAGTGTTCTTTGTTTCCACATGGATAATAGCAGTAAGGACCCCGTCTGGGACTGTAGTAGCCAGCAGAACAGTCTGAAAGCATGCAAGGATATTCATCCCTATTAGCGAAGCTGTTCCAGAAAGACACAGCTCCACTGGGGACGTAGCCTGAAAACCAATCCCAGCTCATAGTTGTTCCATAGAAAACATCAAGGCTTCTATTGGAAGGCTGTTCATCTGCTCTTTCTTTCATTGCTGCACTCCTACTATTTGCATTACCTGGGAAAAGAAAATGAAATAGAAACAAAGAAAATCAGCTGATATTTCATGAAGAAATGTGTGCGGGGGGCATATAATTTATCTTTTCAATATAAGTCCTTTGAAAAATTCCAGGCAAAGCACATATTTCCATACATTCTGTGCACACTCTAAAATTATCCCAGTTGAACAGAAGAACTTGATTTTTTTCTGAATGATGGTAGATTAAAGCATGTGAGTTGTGCAAAACAATTGTTTTTGCATTGTATAATGCTTTCAATGCTTTGTAACCCTGATGAATAGCCTACATAAACTGTAATGAATCTGGTCCCTGGAATATTTTCCCCCTGGTCTGGGCTGCTGAACTGTAGCAGGAAAATAAAAA
This sequence comes from Azemiops feae, assembly GCA_023970755.1. Taxonomy (NCBI): domain Eukaryota; kingdom Metazoa; phylum Chordata; class Lepidosauria; order Squamata; family Viperidae; genus Azemiops; species Azemiops feae. Next base: position 25,536 of record JALGBA010000562.1, on the reverse strand, counting down.
ATTACAATGAGATTAATGTTTTCTGAGAACAGTAGACTCCTCAGGCTATTCATACTTGTGAATACCTACTATAGTGTAGTGGTTAAAGGTGCTGACCTAGAAATTAGGAGGCTGTGAGTTCTAGTTCTGCTGTAGGCATGGATGTCAATTGGCTAACTTTGGACTGGTCACTCTATCTCAGCCCAACCCACCTCAAAGGATTGTTGTGGGGAAAAAGAGAAGAAGTATTATGTTATATTCATTGGCTTATTACTTATAAAGTAATAAAGGTGGAATAAAAATCTAATAAATACATACATACATAAATAATATTTGCCAGTGTCAAATCCTTCATTCTTAAAATGAAAAGTAACAATACTGTATGCTGTCTAGATTCATTTTGAATTGAGTGGCCTTACAAATATAAAAATTAAATTAAATTAATCCTCTCCAGTAACTGTAACATGTATTTCTCTTCCCAAACAAAATCAGGTGAACAGCTCCAAGTCCATTTTTGTTTTAAAGATTGAAACATAGGTAGATAGAATTATTTTACCCATGTTTGGATACCACAGTTTAGGAAAATATTTGAAAAGTTAGATTCTGCCTAGAGGACGGTAACCAATCTGCTAAGTAGCCTGGGAAGGAAAAATCTGTAGGTAAAGAGAGGAAGCACTGCAGATGTTTAAACTGGAGAAGATGAGAAAAGTTGGAGATACAACAGGTTTTATATTATTTGGAAGTAGATGTCATTTGATATGAGAAAAAAGTCCTAATGGTTTTTCAATGATGGAACAAATGGCCTTTGAGGTGATAAGACTCTCTTGCTCGAGTTTTTAACCCATCACTAGCTCAGATGTTAAAATAGAGAGCAGGAGGATCTTTCCATAGTTGTGCTTATCTCGGTGCCTGGTGTGGGTTGTAGAAGGCTTTTCTCCATCGTTTTCTTTAGGACTTTAAAGTTAATATTCACATCATTGGCCAGTGACTCATTGATGATCAGGGAAAGGAGGAGAGCAGAGAGTAAAAGACACATCTGAAACAAAGATCAAAAAAGTACTGTATTTCATATTTTCAAAAGATGAAATTGAAATGAACCGTCACCTTATAGTAATAAACTTATCCAGACATTTAGTCTTTGAATAATTCCATAAAAAAGAGGAAGATGTTTTTATATTTAATTCCAGCATGTGAGATCTTAATATAAAATATGCGTTGATTTTCTCCAGGAAAGTGAACAGATTCTTATAATCTCTCCATGCTGGAAGAATCTCAATTCTGTGATAGATCATTTGAATTTGAGTTCACCTTCCCACATGAAATTTTCAAGAGTTTTCTCCTGAAAAGATAACTTCTCACTGCATCTTTTAATATTTTAAAATAAGATTTTAAAAATAATACTTCAAAATCCCACACCAATGTCTATGAAATTGTCTGTGTTTCATTCACTCCTAAACAGTGCAGTGTTTCCAGATTGAGAAAACATCAAGGAAAAAACTTGGTTAAGACTATTTTAAAACCAGATGTTAATGCATTTTGTATGACCCCCTTGCACTGATTACCAACTTACCTTAGAATCCATTGCAGCTTGTTGCAGAGCAATCCTTTAATTAGTTGCTGTTTCACCCCTTCTCTCTATTTATATCCATTCCAATAGAAAGAAAGAGGTTCGATTTGTATATTAAAGGAATAGATATCTTGTTTGTCTTTTAGAAGTGGGGTGGAAAGTTGTATAAGTGTTTAAAATATGAAGACTCGGATAATTTATGCTGATGCTATCATGTAGCTACTTCCAGTTTCTAAAGCAAATATTTAACCAGATTTTGCAGCTGTTACTATAATTTGGTTTCCCCCAATATCTAAAGATTTTGTGGAAGGCTGCAGCTGGGCCTTGATGATTTTGGCTGCCCTCTGATCCTCTGAGAAATATGAATCTGTTGTTTTTAAAAACTCACGTGATTTAAATTTAGACAGAAACCTACTAAATAACTTGCCTTAAAGCTTCTAAAACTTGTGTACTAGTAGCTGGTCATTTTATTCCTGAAGGTTAGAAAAATTCTGGTTCTCCAGCTTTTTAATTCTGTCTTAAGATGGGATGTGCTGTAGCTAAAGATTCTAAACAAGATGCTGATCTCAATCTCGTAATTGTAATTGCTCTTTCCATATCATTTCTAAGTCTTTAATATTTACATCCACACCCTCTATCTCACAAATGATATATTTCAAGGCAAGATTTCATAGGGCCCGTTTTCTTGTAAAAAGGCACCCAGAGATCTTGGTATATGTCGAATGTTTGTTTAGTCATAAGATGAGTGTTCACAGAATGAAGATCCAAATGGATCCTTGTTCCCCATTTAGTTTTCAGGGAATTTCCACCTTGGTCAGGGATAGCTGTCAGAATATAGTTATTACAACTGATTGCTCTTTGCTGCCTGTAAGATGCTGGGCACAGGGTACCCACACTCATAGCTCATAGCTTAGAGATATTGTAAGAAAAGGGATTTTGTGATGTTATATTAACCCATGTTCTACAATGAGCCAATTTAGTGTATTGGTTAAACTAAAGCATCAGGCAAGAAACAAGGCAACCATAAGTTCTAGTCTTAGACACAAAGCTAGCTGAGTACTTTAGTCCAGTCTTCCTCTTTCAGCCCTAGGAAGGGGGCAATGGCAAACTATTTCTGAAATCTTGGCAAAAATAAACCCTGCAAGTTCTAGTCCAGGCAGTCTCCAGGGGTCGAAAACTGATTCAAAGGCACACAAAAATAAAATCTAACATATTAGTTGTTTGCACTTTTCCATACATATTTACACACACACATCATGTATGTATTTGTGTTTATATATAAGAATGTGTGTGAGTGACTGTATTAATGTGTGATGTGCAAATATTGTCCTTTAAAATTTGATTCCATCAAGTCTCTAACTAAATTGAATTTTCATTTTTTTAAAAATGTAATAATTTTATTAAAGAATATAAAAGCAAGTACAAAAATAAAAACTAATGCACGCTAAAAAAAAAGATAGAAGAATAAAAAGAGGGGAAATACAGAAAATAAAAAGGAGAAAAAGTAGAAAGAGATAGAAAAGAAATTATGAATAGAGTAAAAGAAAAGAAAAATATAAAGAAGTAGCTTCCCCCTTCATTCCAAGGAAGTATAAACAATTTAGTAACTTATCACCTTTTCTTAAAATACAACAAATAATCTCTTCTCTTCGTGTCCCATTTTTTATTTACAAACAAATCCATGAAGTATTGTCATGGTGTAAGCAAAAGTCCATTAACTCTTACCAGAAATAACAATCTATCAATTTTAATCTTGTTCAAATATACCAACTTTATATTCTTTCCTTTTACTTCTAACAATCTTAATCCTTGGTTCATTCAAATAATGCCATAGAATTTAATTTCTTTTTACTTTTTTAATCTTTCTCATGATATTCTTCAAAATTTTAACATTTTGTTTGTAAATCCAATATATAAAAATTATCCAGGTTATTTTTAGATTATTTTTTGTATGCCACTTTTAATTGTTAAGACATTAGCCAGTTTCTTTTGTATGCCAGTATAGCTTCTTTTTCCATATCATTTTTATAGCATATCATTTGTAAATTCAGTTTCAACTCAATCTTAATCTTATTAGATAGAACTTGTTCCCCTTCCACAATGTCTTTTAGACATTGGATTTTTTTTCTCTGAGCTAGCTGAGTTCTTATGTCTTAAAAACGTATCTAGTACCCTTTAAAATCTAGAGCTTGAGATTGGGCTTTTGAAAAAATGTTTCATCATTTTTCCAATTACTTTGAGATAGAAAGGTTTTACACCCAGCTCCTAAACAGCCACTAGTTTACTCCAGTTCTCCTCTCCATGTGACTTCTTATTTGCTTAAACAAATTCTACACACTGATCATATAATCAGCACTACACTATGTCAAGTGTGGCCTTCAGAGGATAAAGATATATAATTCATACTGTTATTTCCATTTAAATATTTTGATCTTTCCTGCTCCCAAGATAATTTATTTCCAAGGGTATTTATATCTAAAACTTTTCCACTGAGTCACTTTTTAATAGTATAAAATTAATTAAAGATTATATAAAAGTTATGTAACAGTGATAAGTGCAGGGCAGCAAAGGTCATAAATTTTAAACAATGAGAAGATAAAAAGGCTCTCTAATTAAAGCTGGCAAGAAAAATAAGGGATGAACAATTTTTTTGCTTCAGACTATTTGTTGATTTCAATTCAGTTGATATATATATATATGCACTGCAGAATCTATAGAAGCCCTGGTTAGGCGCTTGGATTCGCACAATATCTCTCAAACGTCTGCTTTAAAAACTATCACATTTACATAATAATCTCATGTGATCGATCTAGTGGTGTCATCTAGAGTTAAATATATTTAAAACAGCCATGCAATTTCCAACCTCTTCTTCCCCAAAAGCACATTAGACACTTACTCCTTTGATACAGATGCCAAAAGACATTGGTGTGAGGTTTTGAACTATACTATTGTGAAATCTGATTTTAAACAATGTCTTAAAATTTCCCATGGAAGTGGTCCTTTTTCCAAATAGAGGGATCATTCATTCATTTGTTCATTCATTCGTTTATTTGTTCATTCATTCATTCATCACATTTCTATCCTGACCAATTCACCTAAGTGACTCCTAGTTAGTCCACTCCTTCTGAACAGACAAAAGGATGAAAATAATATTCTGATTTAATTCCTCTTCTGCTAGTTTATTCCCAGAATAGTTTTGTTGATGTCAGAAAGGCAGGTGTCAAATACTACCAGATGGAGGATACGATTCTTGGAAGAGTTTCTGTTTTTTATTTGTTGGGTTGGAATGTAAATCTGCCTATTGTACCTGATGCTATTCAAAACATCAAATGTAGGAAGAGGCTCGGTATATATTGTGACAATCATAAAAGCTCCACGTATGCAAAAGAAGATAAGCAAAAATTAATTTCATCATTTATGTAGAATTCAAAAGATCATTCAAAGGCATTATTCTGAATGAAGGGTGGCTACAGAACTGGATAGGCTGACATCCTGGACCAGGGGCTCATGTGTGTGTGTGAGAGAGAGAGACAGAGAACGACTGACAGAGACAGACAGAGAGGATGACTTTACACACATACATACAATACACATACACATATAATATGAGCAGCAAGAGTTTGCAGATTTTTATCCTCCACATCCTTTTTTTCTTATCCTGTAGCAGGGGAATTAATAAGTGTGGGCAGTGGCTCAGAGGGAATGGTGTTTTTTTGAGTCTGGAACTGAGGGAGGTTTTCAAGGGAAGAGATGGGATGGACAATTTTACCAAACCCTTGGAAAAGCTTTAGAGAACAACTTTGGAGAGGAAAAAGGATTGGGAGCAATCAGTAGATCCAAGCAAGTCCTGAACAGTTTCCATGCCCTTAGGCAGAACTGCACTTTAATGAAACTTATCAGACACATAGAAAAACACAAGTATAACTTCAGATTACTGTCTGAATTACAATTACTGCCAATGTCTTTTATTGTTAAGTATATTTATTTTGTTTTATTATGAAAGATAAAATACAAACCAGAAAAACAATCAAAACACACACACACACAAAAACAACCCTATGTTCAGCACTAGGAACCACAAAAAGGAAAGAAGATTGGTATACAAAAAAGAAAAAAAAGTTTTATTTATCAAATAAATTTATCATTAAACATATAGATTTCTGGACACCGAAAAAAAAGAAAAAAGAAATTCTCCTCCCCTTTTACACACACACACACACACACACACACAGAGAGAGAGAGAGAGAGAGAGAGAGAGAGAGAGAGAGAGAGAGAGAGAGAGAGAAACAAACAGTCGACAGGTTAAGCTAAACAATTTAAATCCCTCTATTAACCATCTGTTATTGAATTTAACACACAGAAAGTCCACAAACGGCTTCCAGTCTCTTAGAAAACTGTCCAGACAATTGTCTCTGATCAAAGCAGTTAATTTTGCCATCTCTGCTAATTTAGTCAATTTTAAAATCCATTCTTCAACATTCAGCATCTCTTTTCCGTTCCAGTGCTTGGCAAGTACAATCTTCTCAGCCCTCACCATCTGAAGGAATAGCACCCCAAATTGTTTTTCAATTGGCTTATCCATAATACCTAAAAGAAAAGCTTCAGGTTTCATTAATATTTGTACCTTAAGTATTTTCTGCATTATGATGATGACGATGATGACGATGATGACGATGTTGATGATGATGATAATTATCTAGTATGTTTTCACATATTTGCAAGATCACCACATATGATAAAATAAACCTGGATTTTTGTTACATTTCCAGCACATCTTAGAAGTCCCAACATGTCTTTTGTCTATGAAGAAATCCCCACTCTTGATACAGAGCAAGAAGGCCAGGCAGAAAGGACTGAAACCTTGCCATTGTATGGAAATCTTACCAAACAGATACCAAGATATTCTAAGATAAAAAAATAGCTGAATGAATTACTAAGGAAATTATTGGCTGCCTAGATCTTGTGATGTCATCTTCCCTCATTGATCCAACAAAATAGCTTTTTCTCTGACATTCAGTTACTGTTTTCCTATGCTATAATTGAACTACTGTATAATTTTGTTTGCAATCTGATTTTGTAATAAAGCACAAAAAGGTCAGTATCTCATTAAATTACCAGGCTGGGTGTCCACTGAGAAGACATTCTGAGAATTTTAATCTAACAACTGGAAGATATCAGATTCTATATTCATGCAATGAAGAACTAACAAAACAATCTTCCTGTTTGTGAGGAAAAAGAGGTAATATTCTTAACAAAACTCTATAAATATGTTGAGAGAAAATGCTTCTGAAATAGAGAAGGTTGCTACATCTACATGGAAGAAAGGAAGCAGTAGGGCACCACAAGATTCCATCTTAGGCCCAGTACACTTTAGTATCTTCATAAATGACTTAGATGAGGGAACAGAAGGGGAACTCATCAAATTTGCAGTTGACACTAGCTGGCAAGAATACCCAATACCCCAGAAGACAAATTCAGGATCCAAAAAGATCTTGACTTGAACAAGGGGCCTATCCAACAAATTGACATTTAATGTGGAGAAAAGCAAGGTTTTACACCTGGACAGGAAAAACTAAAGGTATAAGTGCAGATTAGGCAAAATCTGGTTCAGAAACAGTAACTGTAAGAGGACCTTGGAGTCCTAATAGATGATCACTTAAATATGAGCCAGCAGTATGCGGCAGCAGCCAAAAAAGTTAATGCAATCCTTGGTTGCATAAACAGAGGCATAGAATCAAAATCATGTGAAATATTAGTACCGCTTTATAAAATCTTAGTAAGACCACACCTGGAATACGGTGTCCAGATTTGGTCATTACATTACAAAAAATGTTAAGAGTTGGGGGAAAATGCAGGGAAGAGCAACTAAGATGATTTAAGACCTGGAGACTAAAACATATGAAGAACGTTTGCAGAATTGGGTACGCTTTATCTAGAGAAAAGAAGGTCTAGGGGTAAAGAAGAGGGGGTCAACTTATTTTCCAATGCACCAGAGGGCAGGGCAAGCAACAATGATTGGAAACTAATCAAGGAGAGAAGCAATCTGGAATTAAGGAGAAACTTCCTAACAGTGAGGACAAGTAACCAGTGGAACAGCTTGCCTTCAGAAGTTGTGAATGCTCCATCAATGGAGGCTTTTATGAAGAGACTGGACAGTCACTCATCTGAAATGGTATAAAGTCTCCTGCTTGAGCAGGGGATTGGACTAGAAGACCTACAAGGTCCTTCCAGCTCTATTCTGAATTGAAAATATTTGTGCCTGCTGATTTAAGCACTTGTAGAGGGCACATTAACCTGGCCACCTGGCTATACACCAGCTGCCTGCTCACATGTGATTAGAAGATGCAGAACCGTTTTGAGAGAGGCAAGAGAAGTATACAAAAGAGAGAAAATTAAACTGCCTTCAGAAGTGTTATGTGAGCTTATCACAGAGCATCTTCTCAAATGTCCAAGAGATAATAGATGTTCAAAAATACTAATGTCAAGTGTTATATTCCAATGTTTTTAAAGTAAGATGGAATCATTTTAAAACCAATAATGGAATCTAGGGGTTTTTAATTTTGAAGAAAAGATAGAATGTAATTGTAGGACAAACAGAAAGTTATAATGTCAAAGCTAGGGTTCGAAAGTTGCATGTCTTTAGATTCCAGAATTCGCAAGAATTTTAACTGGATCATCCATTTCCAAAAATACTTCCTACTTCTCTTGAAAGGCAGGAAAAAAGAAACCTACCTACTTTAAGCTTTTTCTCAGACCCTTTTTAGGAGAGAGAGAGAGATGCTGAACAAAAATATTTTTTTGCCATGGAAATCCTAGGAATCTTAGAAAGAAATTGAAGAGGGAGATTGTGAATATCTCCCTGAGCTCATAGAGGAAAGACAAGAGAAAGATCTACTGAATAAATAAAAAACTTACCACAAACTCTATGTACAAAAGAAAGCCAATCTCTTTCTGTGGCCTGTGAACAGATGCTATTTTACCCACTGCAGCAGTCCCTTCTTTTATTCGGTTTTCTCAAGCAATCTTGAGAAACATAAATCCTTGATGCCCACTTCATTCCCCTTTCGGGTTAATAAATTGTTCCATAAAAACAAACAGGGAAATAAAATAAAACATTAAAATATTGTGATGAAATAGAGCTGCCAGGTTCGTTAAAATTTGAAGCTGTAGCAATGAGGTCGTAGCAACTCTTTCAGTGCCAACTGTAGTACTATGCTAATGAAAAATATGCTGCCAGTATTTCTTTGGTTGTTGTCTGTGGAGGTTGTAGAATAAATGTTAGGAACAAAGGCCTATGGACATGGAAGTGATCCACATGGAAGGGAACAGCTGCAAGGTTTGTCAACATTCCATTCCTGGAAGGAATAAAAAAAAATCTCTAGTTTCAAATTCTGGGAAGCTGAAGTAAGATAATTCAGCCAACCTTTTGATCCAGCTAGGCAAAAGCGCAATCTTTTTTTTCCCCACAGAATCCGTATGGAGTTTTGAGGAATCCATGCTGAGAAATGAGGAGAGAAGGAGGAAAAGTGTACGAGTGTCATCCATTTGGTTATGAAGTACCTAAAAATAAATTCTGGGTTTTGATGCACAGCATGGGTTAACTTTGAGTTGAAGAAGACCTTGGACCTTAACATGAATGTATAACATGTGGACTTCCAGATCTTTATTAACTTCAGGGTCAGGATCTCTCTCCTTATTGTCAATACTGTATTGGCTCTGACAGTTATATGTAAGCTCAGTTATAATCCTGGAGACAGTCCGAGCTGAAGAGCTGAATCCCACCCAGACCCAAATTGCCAGGTAGAATCTCTTATACTTCCTATCATGAGCTGACAACACAATTTTACCTTCTTAGATGAATTCAGAACAATTTTGTTTCTTGCTTTTAACAATAGTCATCCAGATCTAAAATCCAGATTTTATCCATATATTGCTCATTATTACTGCATTCTATTCTGTCCCTCTTGCCAATTCTTTTTCTAGATTAAAAAGGCAGATATTATTACATAAGATTTACATAAGATATAATAATATCTGCCTTTTTAATCTAGAAAAAGAATTGGCAAGAGGGACAGAGTAGAATACAGTCATAATGAGCAATATATGGATAAAATCATTAGAGAGTGAAACCTTAAGACAGTTTGGGTTAAAAGAATGTCTGAAAGTCATCCAGTTAGTGTCTCTAGTTAAAAGACTACTGTACTGGAGTTTTTCTAGATGGAAATTCTGAGTTTTTATGTAAGGAATTTTATATTTCACATTAAGTATACATATATATTTATCTGAATTGTTGTTTATCTTTGCTCTTTCCTGTCTGCATCTTAACATTTCAAATGGTATAGATAATGCTTTTCAGACTTGGCAACTTTAATATGTGTATAAAATTGTTTATACTTATTGTGATGAGGGACAAAGTCATGTCTTTTCCTGTATTATATCCTTCTTTTTCCTTTCCTTTCTATTTTTCTTTCTCTTTTTTCTTTTCTGCATCTTCTGTCTTTCTTTTTATTCTTTTAGTTTATGATTTTTAATTATTGTAATTTAAACGAAATTACTGCTAAAAAAACAAATTCTAAGAAACTCACATTTCCATGCAGAGTGCAATATTCCCATAATCTTGTTTATGAATAATGTCATTTTGTATGCATCTATGGAGTCAAAGAGCAATAAGGTTTACAATTCAGTACTGCAGGCAGAACATACTGGCCAGCAATCTCTAAGAATCAAAATTGCGAACTCCAAGGATGGATCATTAAAAGGAAGAGAACAGAACAGATCCACAATCCATAGCTTTAACTATCTGGGAGTAGTATTCCATTCTAGGGGGATCCGGAAGGCCCCAAATGTGCCCTTCAGATAGCATTAAATTTCCTGAGGCTATCAGGAGGTTAATCAAGGAGTCTTCGTGGTGCAGTGGTTAGAATGCAGTATTGCAGGCAAACTCTGCCCACAGCCTGGAGTTCGATCCTGATGGGGCTCAAGGTTGACTCAGCCTTTCATCATTATGAGGCTGGTAAAAAGAGGACCCAGATTGTTGAGGGCAATATGCTTACATTGCAAATAGAGAGAGCTGTAAAGTGCTAAGGGTCTATATAAGTCTAAGTGCCATTGATAATGTAAACATCAGCTTTAAAACTTCTTGAGGTCAAACCTTTCATTCTGAATTATACATAGTATCTAAGTAGGAACTTATGCCAAGATGAATATGATGGTGATTATACAAATTCAATTCCTGAAGTGTAGCCTTGCTATCCTTTGATGTGCATATATTGTATCACAAAGACTAAAGATCAGAGTGCCTAAAATTGACATGGAGGTATGTAATTATTTACCAGCCAGATGATTACCCACTATGTTGGAAATCAATGATTGAATATAAATTAATGTTACATGAGCTATCCATAGTATTTCTTATAACTACTGGGTATGAACCAGCTAAAAAGTTTTTTTCTCTGAAGACTAAGTAATATGAAATATTAGAAGACAAGATTCTGTTAATCTCATTCTGCTAATTCTACATCATTTAGAAGAACATGGGCTGCCAAATTTACCTGCAGTTAAGCACTTTTCCCAGACTAAGAAAATAATTTTATAGGAAAAGGAAAATTGTGAATTTGGGGAAACTAAAACAACACTGTATGTTCTACTATATTGTTCTTTCTGTAAGGATTTCCATAATAGTTAGACTTTGCCCCTGCTGTTACAATATCCAGGCAGAATGGGTTACTTCTGTATTATTTTCTTTCTTATAAGATAAAAATTCTCATTACCACATAGTGGCAAAAAGAAACAGAATAGAGCAAAAAACTCAAAGTGCTGGGGCAGTTTCTCTATTATAAAGAGCTGAAACATTTTCCATTTTTAGAGCAATAATAAAACCATCAGTTATACAACAATAAAATCATCTATTATGCAAAAGATTAAAAAAAAAAACAAGTTAACCAGAATTTTCCTAATTCTCTCCAGTAACAGCAGAAGCATGCAATAAAATTGATTTGGTCCAGAAAAAAGAAAGCACTCCTTCATGCAACACATATTTATTGAATTCATTGCCAGAAGGTGTGATAATGGTCATTAACAAGATGTCTTTCCAAAGGAATAAACTAAATGGATGCTCATTTTTCTACAGGTACTTTAATTAAGGTGGTTCTACAAAACCAGCGTTTTCAAAACCTGTATGGCACTGAATATCATTGGGCAGACAGGAGTAGGATGGAGGGCTGAACTCTTTGAGCTCCCATTGTAAGCTTCTGAAAAAATCTGTATGTTCATCTGTATGAGACAGAATGTCAAAAGAACACCTGAAAATTCTGCTCAAATATTTGCTTTAGAAACTGGAGGGTTCATGAGGTATACTTTCCATAAATCATTCTCAAGGTGCCACTTTGTGATAATCAGAAATGGATATTCTCAATGACTTATGAAACTCGCATCACTACCCAATTAGGATTTTTCTCTTTGCAAAAGAAGTCCCACCCTGTAACCCTCTTGTTTTTTCTCTGTTAATTATATAAATAGGGCAGCAATTGCACATCAAAAGCCTTGGACTTCTGAAAGAGATCCCAAGGTAAGTTGCTTCCATTATAAACATAATCAGTAAGAGTTCAATATTTCATGCAGCTTAACTAACATGACCTGTGGATAGATGTTGTCTTTTAGAAGGGCAGATAATATCCTTGTGACATTTTACTCATACTTTTCAGCTTAAAATCAGTACCTCTGTTTTTGCTCAGTAGCCATGTCATTTATACTTTATTATTTATAGTAGACCGACACAGTGATTTCTCTAAAAGGGGTAAAAATTGAGCTACATTTTGTATATGATAATCCTAAAAGCAGTCTGAAATGCTCAATCTTCCCATGCCCAAGAAGGCAAACTTCCACTCATCTTTTTCTGCTACAGATCAAAATGGTATTTTTTTAAAGTTATGTTGGCCCTAGCAGCCACATCTAGTTCACCTTCTGGGTTTCATTTCATTGTAGGCAACTCCTCCACTCTAATTGGCTGCAAGGCTTGTAATGGAAATACTCCCTTCCATCCAAGCATTGCAGAAGCAAAAAAAAAAATGAACAAATATAAATGTGTCTCCTCCACAATTCAATTCAATTGTACAATTCAATTCAATCAATTATTCATAGTAAGTTACCAATTTGATCTAATTATTCAGACTATGATTTTATATACAGTTGCTTAAGAGTAAGTTGCATTGGTGACTTATTTAATAGGGAATTGTTGTCTTCAAGAATAGCTTATGCAATGTGCATTTGATATTTGAAAGCCTGGCACTTTTTTCCTTATTTCCTATTGCTCAAATTGACCCATTTTTTCTAGTTCCATCCATACTTACCTATAGCTAAATATTTAAAAAATGCCTGTATAAAAGTTTATTCTTTGTTCTTTAATATATAAGACAAGTGTTTAAAATACAGGAGCAATTAGCAAGGACAGAAGGGAAGGGAATTGATAAAATGGCCGTTTATTGGCAATGTTTCCAAAATATGATATGCTCTTCTGATTTATGTTTCAGATGCACCTACTGTTCTGCACTCTCTTCCTTTCCCTGATCATAGATGAGCCCCTGGCCAATGAAATCAACAGTAATCTTAAACTCCAGAAGAGATCAGTGAAGAAAAGTCCCCCTCAGTTGATCCCAGGTATATAAAGCGAGCTTCATCCATGGAGAAATTCCTTTTGTCTACAATCTCCTTTATCTTGAGCCAGTGGCTGTAGAAATGGGCTCCTTGTTTGAAGAAGTGTATTGACTTGACTTCACTGAAACCCATTCTAAACAGTCAACCAAATGAAATTGCACTGTGGACAGAAGCAAGGCACACTATGGTGCTCAGAGCGTACAACACTCCAATGTATCCTAAATATTGCAACTAATTTTTTAAAGTTAACTTGCCCAAAATATCGTATGAGATCAGCAAATCATCAGATTCTGGGTTAGCATCATGCTAGCTGAGGAATTCTGGTAGTTGAAAGCCAAACAGGTTGGATTTCCATACATCAATACAAGGAATAAATAGAGTGTTTGAATAAGGCAGATCTCATAGCATTTCCTATAAAGAATCTCAAATGCTGAAATCTTCAAGACCGATTGGTAAACCATTGTATCGTGGCAAGTCTCTATTAAGAGAGAAAGAGAAAGTACAAGGTTACATGAAGGTTAAGTGAAGACGCTGACTACCATCTCCTCATTTAGTGTGTGGATTATATATTTTATGAACTGGAGTCCAAATATGGGGTAGTTAGAACAACAAATACAACCCAAAATGGGATACAAGCAATAGGTTTCCCAAATGTATGTATATATAAGGATCATACATAAATTCTAGTCCAGAGTATAACTTTTTTCCATTAAAATTAACAGAAACCTAAAAAAAAAAACTTCAAAATTGCAGTAGATCAATGTTTTCAAAATCTTTGATTTGAAGAATCTTTCCCTCTTACAAAAATTATGGAGGACCCAGAAAGACTTTAAATATCAATTTAAAATGTTTTTCATGAAAAAACTTACATGTTTTAATAAATAAAAATGATGAGGAGAGTAGCATTGTTTAATATTTTTGCAAATAATTCTTCAATTTTAATTTCATGAACCCTTGAGAAAATCTTGGACATAGTAATTTAGGAATGCATTTATACCTATATATAAATAAGTGATTTAGTAGATGGAGTGGAACTATGTTAGAATCCTACAGTAATAGACCCAAAGGTGCTGTCTTTCAAAAGGCAATTGGACTTTCTTGTCTTTTGAAAGAAAGGCAATCTTTGGGACAACCATGACCTGGACAACTGAGAATCTCCATAGACATACAGTAATAGAGGTTACTCACATGGCTGAGAAAGATCTCAAGAACATATGCTTATATTTCTTCATAAAAATTAACTTTGACATATTTTCTCTTTTCAGATGAAACCCACAGTGCTCAAGACCAGAATGATGATATCCAACATTCTAGTAGAAATGTTAGTGTTTTCTACGAAACTACTATGAGTTGGACTTTGTTCCCAGGATCTGTCCCCACCGGAGCTGTGTCTCACTGGAATAGCTATGCTGGCAGATGGGAATATCCTTGCATTGAACTGTGCTGTGCTGCTGGCTACTACAGTCCCAGCCGGGGTCCTTATTGCTATTACCCATATGGAAACAAAGAATATTCCACTTCTGAGTTCTGGATTTTGGTGAATGGACATGACTTTGAATCCCTAAGCTGGAAGGGGGGTTCATGGGGTAAAGTCCCACCCAATTCCATCAACACCTGTGCAGGTATAAATTTATATGTTGGTAAAAATAAGTATGGATTAGGGAAGGTAGATAGTAAAAATCAAGCTTTCTTCCTTGGTTGGAATGGCAAGGAATACTGGTATAAACACTATGATGTCCTGACCATTAATAAAGACTATCGCTCTCAGAGCATCGCCAATGTCAATTATGAGCTAAACCAGGGATCCTACAGTGAGGGAGGCATATCTATAGTCTCTAGCAAAGTTACCAACTATGATTGTAGGACAGTGAAGAAATCAACCACCTTATCAGGAACTGTGACCTCTGAACATTCCTGGGATGTGGGCATTTCCTTCTCTCAGGGCATAGGCTTTACAATGACAGCAGGGATACCTGAAGTCTTTGGAATATCATGGGGCATTTCGTCAGAGAAAACGTTCAACTGGACGAAAGGTTACACACAGAGTGAATCGATCACTTACTCTGATACAGTTGAAGTTGAAGTCCCACCCAACCACAACTGTGAACTGGAAATGGGTGGCATGAAAATGAGGGCAAGTATTCCCTTCAATGGCACTGCTACTCGTTACTATCATAGTGGAGCAACCCGAATTGCCCCCATCCAAGGTACCAGTCGCAATGCAGTTGTGGCTCAAGTACGAACAGTGATCAAGAGGTGTGAACCTATCCCAGATGCACCTCCATGTAGTACACAAATCCCAGAAGTGATCTTCTAGCCAGGTTAATGATTGTGTTCTCACACATGCTCAGCCTACTTCCTGAAATAATCTAATTCATGGATTCTCTCACTACATTGAATTTATCAAAAGACTGGGCTTGTTCAACATATTATCCATTAAAAAAACTTAACTAAAATTAAGAGTAGCATTTTATATGAATGCAGCCACTAAGTCTTTATGACCATGGCTAACCTAAATAAGCTATACTGGAGAAAGGTAATACTGGAATTAATAATACCTAGTTCCTATGACCATCAAAGTTCCACTATAAAATGTATCTGTTCTCTTTTTGTGTTCAGTTTGCATTTTCTAGTCTTTATCTTCTCTTCCAATGGTCTATCTTTGAACTCTCATTTCTTGTAAAATATTGCTATTGTACAAAAGTAACATTAAAAATATACAAAAATAGTTTAAAGATGTGAAGTATGGTTTCTTAATGGCTTCTTTCAACTCTACAGTTGGATTACAAAAAAATGGTAGACTGAGCTACACAGAAGTCGATTAGTTTGTGACTCGGTTTTAGGGGATCCTATTCAATGCCTCAGCACGTTGTATAAATCAGGACATCAACTTAAGCCACAATTATGGTTTATAGTCTTTGAGTATAACTTTGGCCTGAAGTCTTTATTGAGGTGGTGGTGGTTGGGTAGAAAGGGAATGCTCTCTATGCCATCTTGTACTCTTAAATGAGTAGAGTTTAAATCTAATGCATATACATTTATTTGGTAGATTTATATGGCTACACATTTCAAGTATATGAAAGCAGTAGCCCCATAGCGAGATAGGCAGCAAATAAATTTAACAAATAAATAAATATGACTCTAACTAGCTAATAATACTAAAAAATTGAAATTTCAGCTGGGAAATTTCAAATCACATTCGCCTTCAACATAGACTTGAGAAAGGCTTCATTACAGCATTTGGTTAACTTGAGTTTGAAACACTTGTTGGAATTCTCGTCACAAATTATATAATTGCTACTGCAACTGTAAATACCCTTAGTTTGATATACTTAACATATTTATATTCTTTGTTCTTTGAACATATTTGTATCCCCACAACTCCATTCCTAATTTTTTTTTAAGAAGGCTATAATTCCCACACACCTCCATGTCACTAAAAGTTAAACTTAAGCTTTTCTGAATACTTGACTAAATATTTTTTAGGATCACTTACAATATTACATTTTTGTTCCCTGACCACCAGAGGTCAGCACAGACCCATATTTAAAAATTCAGAATCTCTTTATGAAAGCTGAATTTCAGTTTCTGGCCAGGAATCAAAAGGGAAATGAAAACATGGCGCTTTTATGTAACACAGGCATTCCTGGACAATTACAGCTGTGCACTGATGTTGATCACATAGATTCACACTGTCCTGCACTACTTGTCTTTTTTCTATTTCCTGAAACAATTTTTTATCAGTGTCCAAAAGTAAGCTAACATTCTTCCAAACAATGGATAATGTCAGATTGAACACATTCCAAAGATATGTTTCCTGAAGTTTTTTTTCTCTTTTCTGTTGTTATTGATGATATTTGGATGATGTTGAATATTTATATTTTCTCTTCAGCCTTAAGACAAAGTTGTGCACAACTTTGCATTATATTGGATATTTACATTAGCAATCTTTGAGGCACACACCCCTTTAACTCTACATGGGCCCCTGGAATCATAGCTTTGTGCACATGTACCTGGGAGTTACTGAATTCAGTCAATCTTAATACTCAGTAGGCACACAGAAGACTGTGCGGAGCTGCCAGATCGCCCATGTAATTTGTTTGTCAAGAGGTTCATTAACCAATTTTAAAAATCCTTACATACCCAAAGACATCGTGGCTAAGCTATGAGCACAAAGCTGCTTATCTCTGCTGGGAGGCACCCTTCACTCCTATAGATCCAATGAAGGCTCTGGCCACAAGCCACCTGCGCTTCAAGGCCAGGGGAAGGAGGTAGGGCTGAAGGTCACTGGGTGGCCTTGGGCTCATCACGGTCTCCCAGCCCCACCTCTCACAAAGGTTGCTGTGGAAGGGGGAGGAGAGGAGAAGAGAGTGCTCTGCCTGCCAACCTGAGCTCCTGAAGGAAAATGGGCTATACAACTAATAAAACCACAGAACAAACCTAAGCACTTTTTTTTCTCATTGAACAGAGAAACTTTCAAATAACTATAATAACAATCGTTCTGGACTGTGTTGGTAAAGCCCACTATACCAAGTACAGATACTCCTCGACTTGCAACAGCTTGTTTAGTGACTGTTCAAAGTTACAACGGCACTGAAAAATGTGACTTGTGACAGTTTTTCATAGTTATGACCTTCGCAGCATCCCTATGATCGTGTGATCAAAATTCAGATGCTTGGCAACTGACCATTGCTGTGTCCCAAACTCATGTGATCCCCTTTTGCAACCTTCTGACAAGCAAAGTCAATGGAAAAGCCAGATTCACTTAACAACCAGGTTACTAACTTATCAACTGCAGTGATTCACTTAACAACTGTGGCAAGAAAGGTTGTAAAATGGGGCAAAACTCACTTAACACATGTCTCACTTAACAAAAGAAATTTTGGGTTCAGCTGTGGTCATAAGTCGAGGACTGCCTGGTACTATTTCTTATCCACAGTAGGAAAGTCCGGTACAGACGTAACAGTGCATCAGAGCCATGTACCAAAATTCCCGACTTTATATCAACGTGGAATTCTCCTTCACATTCTCTTCTTTCTTTCTTTTCATCATCTTAGCAACAGAAGCAACACAGAAGCAACCAAACTTTCAAGATTCAATCTGAAGCAGGTTAAAAGTTTATGGAAAATCCCACTCCCCGAGGCAGTTCCTTGCTTTCGGTACTATGTATTAAAAAGGCAGAGATCTGTTTCTCAAACCATTGTGCAGAGTGGCCCTATTCACTTTGGAGTAATTCCAGCCTGCCAATCATTGTGTACAGGTGGCATCACAGCAGAGTAAGATGGCACCTCTCTTTCTTTTTAGGTAAATGTATTATTCCAGCCACTCCCAAATTCTCTATCTCCACTTCACCAGATGAATTAAGAAACAACATGGGCCATGGGCATTGTGTTGTTGCACACTGCCCCAGACATATTCCCCGGTCCACATATCATAACTGAAGCTTAGTCACTAACTGAACCCAACCCATCGGCTAACATAGGCTTCCTTTGGAATGATGGCCGGAGAGCCTGACATTCCTTCATACTGCTTCAGCCCTACTGATTATTCTCAACTTGTACAAAAAAACAAAAACTCCAAGCAGGCATCTGCTGATCACCTTCTTCCCATGCAAGCTCTTTTTCCTGCTTGCAGGGGCCGGTCTCCTTGGATCTGACCTGAGGCCATTTCCAGACCAGAGACACCATCCATGCCCCCCTCTTCCCACTTAGCAGATCCATCCTCACGTGGCAGAGATGGTGCCTCTCCCAACTAAGCTCTGCAAATTAAACCAGGCAGTGCAGGCTGTTGAGGCATATCTCCCATACCCAAGATCCACCCACCCAGCCTATCTGTCTACCCCTCCCGCATGACTGGTGGGCAGGGCTGCCTCCAGCCAGAATGCTCCTCGCTCCCCTTGATCAGGGCAGATTCAAGCACACAGACCAGGAGCTGCAGCATGTCACAGAGTCCCAGCCAGCCAGAAGTCCCTGCAAAAGGACAAGGCACTCCAGATGCTCCCCCAGAGGAGCCCCCCTGTGCTGAACTGAAAGCCAATTTTGAAAAATGGTGAGTGGGGCATGGAAGATATCAACAGTGAGATATGTGTAGATTTTGTTTTGTTTTTTTAGGGGAAAAAATTATTCTTGGACCTGGGGAGGTGGCTGGTGAGGGAAAACGAGATGATTTGAAGAAAGAGACAGGTGTTACAAGAAAAGTGGTTGGTGGGAAACTGAAGCCAATTGTGAGATGCCCTGATTTCTGCTCCCCACCTCTTGTGTCGACCACTTTGCCATATTTCTGAGGTGTTCCGCAGTGTTATTCAAGGGTAAACATGATAGGCAGTCATGTAGCAGCACATGGGAGACAGCTTGGATGCCCAGAGCAGAGGTGGGGTGGTAGGGGGAAAGAACATGAAGGAATCCAAGCAATTTCTTGAATATAAGGCAGAGATTAGTCTGGGTGCCCAATGGCAACATCGCACAAACCTAGCAGGAGTCCCAGGGCTGGTTTGTGCTAATTGATATCTGGTACCTTCAGAAAATGTCCTATGAAAGTCCTCATTATTTTAAGCCAAACTACTAAATACATAAACTAGGTCACTGACTATTAGCACTCATAGATCATGACAAACAGGCTTTACCTCCCAGACAGCCCGGGGACTTTGACCCCAAGTCAGAACTGATATACACCAACTCTTTTCCTGTCTTTTTTTTTTCTTCCTTCTGGAACACTGTAATCAATGACACTAAACTTTGTCAAAGGCTCCCCCCTTTTTCAAGCAGTTTTAGCATTGCTCTCTCTTAATATGTGCCTCTTTTAATATCCATTCTCCTGATCTTCCTTTAAGAATTAATCTGAAAAAGCACTTTCAGGAATTCAGCTTCTTTGCTCAGAAACAATCACATTGCAAAACTGCATCTCTTTGGAGAAAGTACTAGAATCAAGCCATTAATCAACTTGGGAGTTATTGGAGAAGAAAATGCAAGGCCTTCGCTTACCTTTGCTAGCAAGATAAATCCGCTCATGAACCCACTGTTTAGCTTTCAAAGGAAAAGTTGATGCAAGAACAGCTACTAAACAGTCTGGAAATGCCAGCAGCTGAAGTGAGCAGATGTTAGTCTGATAAACATTCTGAATGGCAGATAACTGGAAGCTCCACCTAAGAACAGAATACATGAATTTAAAAAAAAAAAAAAAATTATCAACAGTAGTTGAACCTTTCATTTTCATGGGAACTTTCTTTAAAGAGTAGAACTGGTAAAATAACTATTTTTGCCGGCAACCTATCCTTAATCTACTGAATTAATGGAAGTGTTAAATAAATATACTGCTTTGTGTTATGTAATAGAGAGCACAGGATATAAATAATAAATTACCGAACTGATCTCAGTATATTCTCTTCTGAATCAGTTTAATCTTCATATCCACTATATATGGTCATTTATTTTATTAGATGGATGGTGGTGGTGTAATTTTGAAAAATAAATAAATAAACGTGTGACCAGTCCTCTTTTATAAATATACAATTATTTACAGCACTATCATTACATATAACAATTTATTAACAGGATTGCATGGGTGTCAAACTCGCAATGTCACGTGATGTGTCGCGATGTATTGTGACTTTCTTCCCATCGCCCGCAATGGGGTGGGCACGGTTTTGGCATGACGCATCTGGCCTGCGGGCCAGCAGTTTGACACCCCTGGATGCGATAAGGTCTCACACCAGGAAGCTTATAGTCAAGACAAGAGAAGCCATAAAAATAAAAGGAGGAAATCTGACTCCATTCAACTAGCTGCATTTCAGGCAAAAAACAAAACAAAACCACAGATGAAAAAAATAACCAAATGCAGTCACATGCAATATGCAAGGTTTGCCCTTATGTTCAAGATAAGCCAAGGTGCATTAAGGACTCTTTCCTTCTTGTTTGCTAAGTGACCTGGATAAATTTGTATGGCACATTTCATTCTTAGCACAACATCCTGCTCTATTTTATAACTTCAGGAGCGATCTCTCCTCTTCATAAATTCCCACTTTCACTGAGCCCCACTTTTCCTTTTGGTGACATCACAATGATTTCATAATCTCCTATTTATTTCCATCTACCAAACTAATCCTAGCGCTCCTAGGAAGAGGATTTTGTGCTGGATCTGCCAGACATAAAGTCTTTATCATTTCCTTTTTATTTTTCCCTATGATAGGCATAAAAAAAGAAAGATCCTAATCTGGGAAAGCCAGATACCCAGTGAAAAATAATAGGGACAATGCAAAGGCTCGTTTTACATAGAAACACAATTGAAACAAAAATTATAAATAAGCAGACTTAAAAAAATTAAATCATATTTTGGATTTCAACTTGTACATCCCTATATACTCAAACCACTGTTATAACTGAAGCCTGCAATGTATCATCCGAGTTTCTTTCTCCCCCAAAGAAAAAAATGCAAGCCATTGTTCTGATGATGGTACAAATAGACATTGTTATTCAGCAACTATTATTTATTTAGTGTATTTCCAAGCCATCCTAATCAACCCTGGTGAATATACAACATAGCTAGTACACATAGCTAAAATAATATAATAATATAAAGTTCAAACTGATAAATATATATATATATATATATATATATTTAAGAGATACCAGGGTTCAAATGACTGTTGTATTATAATAGTTTTAATTTGTCTCCTAAATACAGGGAAAGGGGGAATTATTCTCACTTCTGGGGGTAAAGTAGTGCAAAAAATGGGGGCCACCCCTGAAAAAGCCTATCATCTGATTGTTACCCCATGGAGCTGGTAGACAAGAGTGCTGTGGACAGACCCTCTCTAGGGATTTGAATCAGCAAAACAGTAAACACTGTTGCCTCATATAACTCAGTGCACTGCCATGAAGGGCTTTAGAAGTGATGATTTGCACATTGTTGGATTATTTGACCAGGGATAAAATGAAAGATATTATTATGGGTGGCTCTTTTGGGATTTGTTGATATTGTAATTAGAAAATATGGCATACTAAATTAGTTTTTCCCCCCTTAGTTATTTTATGATCTAAACTTGATAATATTTGTCTTTTTTATTCAAGTTTAACGAACATTTGTCTATAAAGGAGAAGTTATTTCTCCTTGTTATATTTTAGCCTATTGTTTCTATTAGGGTAATGGGATTCATTTATATTTGTGAATTGTGGATTTGTTTATAGTTTACAGTTAAGATGTAGAACAGAATATGTTGCATTTAGAGTGGCTTTTTTTAAGGGAACTGCTAGCATTTGAGTACTGGGGTTTTTCACATGTAAAGAGGAATGGTCTCTTTATGTTACATTAAACTGGGTTTTTTATTTTGTTTACATTAAGATATTGGGTCTATTTTATCCTTCTTAAATGGGATTGTATTATAGCTAAGACTTGAGATGTGGACTATTGACTTTATATTAATTAAGCTTAATATTTTAGAGTTCTGTCTTGCTGCTAAGCAGATTGGAGATGAGGCTACTTAATTTATTTACCTATTGTTAAAAGATAGGTTTTGGGATGAAATGTTAAGTAAGATGACATGAAGAGATATGGAATTGTTTACACTTGTCGTAATCAGGGTAGGAAGCTGCTTTGGGGGGGGGTGCTTTCTTGCACCCTTTTTCATTTCTTTTAGCATCTATTTTTTATTGCTTTTTAAAAAAACGTTTAATAAAATTATGTAAAAACAAAAAAAGTGATGACTAGCACTCCGAGACAGAAGCCAATTCAGCAATTTCAAGATAGGTATAATTATGCTCCAATGCAGCCATCCCATCAAGAATTGGGCCATCACATTTTGAAACACCTCTAATGGCATCACTGCTCTGTCTCCTTCACTCTAACAATCACTCCTCATCTTACAATATCAGACCTAAGATAACACCAATCACATGTCCTCCTTGGGAGGCCTCCCTCACTGCCATTGAAGCTCCAGAGAATGTAAGAAGAGGAGAAGGACTTCCCTGGCTGTTGCAGCGTTTCCTGTTCCACCTTCTTGTTTAAGGCAGTTGCATCATGTTACCACAGCCAACACCTGACACACACTAATCAGTACCTACTGTGTTACTCCGATTGAGACAAAATTGAGCTAACAACAAACATCTTCATCTTCGTTTCTACTTGAGATGAGTCATAAAGAACTTTATCCTGGGTTCACTACTTTATCTGAACTTCACCCAAGGTTTACTTTGAAGTCAACTCACTTTTCTTGTCTCCAGCCAGAGTTTGATGATCATAGCAGCTGCAAAATAGATCTTTGGCAGCCATCCTCTTTTTCTTTGTTTTTTTCCCCCTGCTGTGTTTATGGGGCATGGATTTCAATTTTTAAGGTATAAATATGAAAAACATAAAAAGGGCTGAGCTGCTATCCAAAACATCCACTCCCTATGAGATTGGATGATTGGATAAGTAACGTATTCATGGTTCACATCATGTGTGTTGCTGAGCATGTAGTGCAAGCATATTCTACATATCAGCCCCACTAGGTAGGACAGATCAGGAAATGAACTCCACATGAAAACTAAAACTACTTTTACTGAGATTGGCTATATATACAAGAACCTTGCAAATTTGATTGTGCTGTACTAATTGTTCCTTATTATAGTCCACTAAAATCAGGGAGGTGTCTGCATGAGCCATTTCCAAATATTATCTCTAGACTTCATCATCATCATTATATAAACTTGTATACTGTCCAGCTCTCATCAATTCCAGGTATTAAAAATGTTTCAGCCTTTTTTACTTAGGTAATGGTTTCTGTCTATTCATCCTTCCAACTTGTCCTTCCAATTCTCTACCCTCTTCCTTACCACCAACTCTCTAAATTCACACCCCTCAGAGATGCTCAGAGGGAAACATTCTAGCTAGCATCCCAACTCATCTGGAGAGCATCAAGTTTATAGACAAGCTTAAAGAATTTAAGATGTTCAGTTGTGAAAAAAAGAAGAAGATTGAGGGGAGACCTGATATTAGCATGCAAGTACATAAAAACATACTGCCTGGGGAATTCTGGGAGTTGAAATCTACACATCTTAAAAGTTGCCAAAGTCAAGAAACACTGAACTAGATGATACTTGTGGTCTATGATGGCTCAGTTCTATAATGGTTGTGTATTTTTGTTCGTTAATATTTACATTACATTTATAGCTGTTCCAACAGATCAATTCTTGGACAAGAAAGACTGAGATGTAAATCCCTGTAAATGAATCAAATCGATGAATTAAGTATTGTCTTGCTTGTGCAACATTTCTCAACAAGTTACTTGGCTTTTCTGATTTGCATCACAGGAATAATGCAGATCAACAGGAACACTCTGAGACCTACCATCTGCTAGGTCTGAAAGAAGCAGAGAAGGGAACATTATTTTTTGCTAATGAAGCTACAGGCAATTTAAATCAGCAGCGGACAATCAATTACATAACTGAGGGAGCTAAGGACATTGGGCTAATGAAAGGTCACAACAAGGAATATGAGCTGCAGGGCCCAAAATTAGCCTAGTAGTGGAATATGTTGCTTAGAGAAGTGGTGGACTCTGCTGTATCTGAGCCTGCTCCTAGGACCTTTTTAAGATCCTCAGAAGCAGAGTAGACTCAACATTCATTTGATTCACAAAAATTCAACAGACACTTTCTTCTCATTGCTTCCTATGTCTGGGTATTTTTCTCTGGATGATGATGGTGGTGGTGGTGGTGATAATAATACAACATAACCAGAGCATATAGGAAAATCCAAAATATTGATATATATCTCCAATAGAAAAGAATACATGTAGCTCAGGACTGAACTGTGGAGTCCTTGGTGCTCTCTGAGCTTGGTATGCTTGCAGATGTGTCATTACCCAACTAGGTAACATCACCAGAGGAACGAATGTAGGGTTTGCTCCCTGTTTATACCGTATATAGTAAATTGCCCTACCAGTTTGTAAACAAGGAGCAAACCCCACTCTTATTCACACTGATGATGTTACCTAGTTGGGTAATGAAACAACTAAGCTCAAATAGCACCAAGGACTCCACACTCATATATACGGTATATTTTAAATGGTTTGCTATACTATCGTGAATACAAGGTAAGAAACTATTAGATTTTTTTTTTAAAAAAAATGGTGAATCATACTATGAGTGAAGTTATGTCAGGTCAGGTCTGGAGTAATCGATCACTCATTCTCCTTCCCCAGAAGTTGTGGATTTTCCAAAAGACAATCTCTTAGAATGATTTAGATGTAGGATAGGTAATTTCTGGCCCTGCAGATATTGAACTCTGACTGCCAGCCTTCACCGTTGATGACAATTCAATCAATCATTTGAAACTTTGGAGTCTCAGTTTATCAATTTCTGCAGGAC